>JAGTYA010000109.1:0-53067 GCA_024291935.2 Okapia johnstoni | reverse complement strand
TGCCTACAGAGCAAACAGGGGAAAAAGCGCTTCCTGGAGGGTTGCCTTACATATTCCAGGTCACGGTCGAAGCCTTTCCTGGCTTGTGGAGTCCTAGCACTAGTTCCTGCTTGTTCACTGACGTTCCAGATATCACGGTCCCTGCCCTTGTAGTGTGTCAGCCAGGCTGCCTTCCTCTTCCTTAGAGTAAAAAAAGGTAGCCCAAGGGACTGCTTATTCAGTCTTCCCTGGTGCAAGAGGTGTTTGGCTGTGAAGACGCCAGAACAATGGCTCTGCTCCCAGGGGGGCCTCAGTTTCCAGTCAGAACAGACCTAGTCTCCAGAGCTCTCTGCTACAGAGCAGACACGGGGGAAAAAGCGTGTGGAGGGTGCCTTCACGTTCCAGGGCACTGTCGAAGCCTTACCTGGGCTTTGGAGCAAAAAAGTAGCCCCTAGGCACTGCTGGCCTCTTTCACTGACTTTCCTAGGTATCACTTCCCAGCCCCTTGTGATTTTCAGCCAGATGCCGTGAGCCTTGCAGGGTCTCTTCCTGGGCTTAGAGTCAAAAAAAGGTAGCCCAAGGGACCTGCTTATTCAGTCTTCCTGGTGACAAGAGGTGTTTGGCTGTGAAGACGCCAGAACAATGGCTCTGCTCCCAGGGCCTCAGTTTCCCAGTCAGAACAGACCTAGTCTCCAGAGCTCTCTGTTACAGAGCAGACATGGGGAAAAAAGCTCTGAGGAGGGTGCTTCCACGTACCAGGGCTACTGTCGAAGCCTTACCTGGGGCTTTGGAGCCTAGGCACTGTGGCCTCTTTCACTGACTTTCCAGGTATCACTTCCCAGCCCCTTGTGATTTTCAGCCAGATGCAGCCTTGCTGGGTCTCTTCCTTAGAGTCAAAAAAGGGTAGCCCAAGGGACTGAAAAAGCCCCCCATTTCAGTGACTTAAGTCCCTGGTGCAAAGAGGTGTTTTTGCTGTGAAGACGCCAGAACACAATGGCTTCTGCTCCCAGGGCCTCAGTTTCCCAGTCAGAACAGACCTAGTCTCCAGAGCTCTCCTGCTACAGAGCAGAACATGGGGAAAAAGCGCTGAGGAGGGGTGCCTTCACGTTCCAGGCACTGTCGATGTCCTTACTGGGCTTTGGATCCTAGGCACTGTGGCCTCTTTCACTGACTTTCCAGGTATCACTTCCAGCCCCTTGTGATTTTCAGCCAGATGCAGCCTTGCAGGGTCTCTTCCTTAGAGTCAAAAAAGGTTAGCCCAAGGGACTGCTTATTCAGTCTTCCTGGTGCAAGAGGTGTTTGGCTGTGAAGACGCCAGAACAATGGCTCTGCTCCCAGGGCCTCAGTAATCCCAGTCAGAACAGACCTAGTACTCCAGAGCTCTCTGCTACAGAGCAGGACATGGGGAAAAATGCTCTGAGGAGGGTTGCCTTCAGGTTCCAGGAGCCACTGTCGAAGCCTTACCCCTGGGCTTTGGAGCCTAGGCACTGTGGCCTCTTTCACTGACTTTCCAGGTATCACTTCCCAGCCCCTTGTGATTTTCAGCCAGATGCATATAGTTGCAGGGTCTCTTCAGCTAGAGTCAAAAAAGGTAGCCAAGGGACTGTTATTCAGTCTTCCCGGGGGCAAGAGGTGTTTGGCTGTGAAGACGCCAGAACATTGGGCTCTGCTCCCTAGGGGCCTCAGTTTCCCAAGTCAGAACAGACCTAGTCTCCAGAAGCTCTCTGCTACAGAGCAGACATGGGGAAAAAGCGCTGTGAGGAGGGTTCCTTCACGTTCCTGGGACTGGGGAAGCCTTACCCGGGGTCTGCTGGGGCCTAGGGACTGTGGGCCTCTTTCAACTGACTTTCCAGGTATCACTTCCCAGCCCCTTGTGATTTTCAGCCAGATGCAGCCTTTGCAGGGTCTCTTCCTTAGAGTCAAAAAAAAGGTAGCCCAAGGGACTGCTTATTCAGTCTTCCCTGGTGCAAGAGGTGTTTGGCTGTGAAGACGCCAGAACAATGGCTCTGCTCCCAGGGCCTCAGTTTCCCAGTCAGAACAGACCTAGTCTCCAGAGCTCTCTGCTACAGAGCAGACAAGGGGAAATAGCTCTGAGGAGGGTTCCTTGAGGCTCCCTGCCTTGGGGAAGCCCTACCCGGGTGCTGGGGTCTAGGCACTGTGGCCTCTTTCACTGACTTTCCAGGTATCACTTCCCAGCCCCTTGTGATTTTCAGCCAGATGCAGCCTTGCAGGGTCTCTTCCTTAGAGTCAAAAAAGGTAGCCCAAGGGACTGCTTATTCAGTCTTCCCTGGTGCAAGAGGTGTTTTGGCTGTGAAGACGCCAGAACAATGGCTCTGCTCCCAGGGCCTCAGTTTCCCAGTCAGAACAGACTTAGTCTCCAGAGCTCTCTGCAACCAGAGCAGACAAGGGGAAATAGCTCTGTGGAGGTTGCCTTCACGTTCCAGGGCACTGTTCGACGCCCTACCTTGAAAAAATGTGCTCTTTTACTCCCAGGGTATCACTTCCCAGCCTTGTGTTTTCCCAGATGCAGAACAGGACTCTAGTAAAAAAGGTAGCCCAAGGGCTGCTTATTCAGTCTTCCCTTCTGTGAAGAGGTGTTTGGCTGTGAAGACGCCCAGAACAATGGCTCTGCTCTGGGGAGTCAGTTTTCCCAGTCAGAACAGACCTAGTTCCAGAGCTCTCTGCTACAGAAGCAGACATGGGGAAAAACCTGAGGAGGGTTACCCTTGAGGCTTCCAGCCTTGTGAAGCCCTACCCGGTGCTATGGGGCCTAGGCACTGTGGCCTCTTTCACTGACTTTCCAGGTATCACTTCCCAGCCCCTTGTGATTTTCAGCCAGATGCAGCCTTGCAGGGTCTCTTCCTTAGAGTCAAAAAAGGTAGCCCAAGGGACTGCTTATTCAGTCTTCCCTGGTGCAAGAGGTGTTTGGCTGTGAAGACGCCAGAACAATGGCTCTGCTCCCAGGGCCCTCAGTTTCCCAGTCAGAACAGACCTAGTCTCCAGAGCTCTCTGCTACAGAGCAGACATGGGGAAAAAGCGCTGAGGAGGGTTCCTTCACGTTCCAGGGCACTGTGGGGAAGCCCTACCTGGGTGCTGGGAGCCTAGGCACTGTGGCCTCTTTCACTGACTTTCCAGGTATCACTTCCCAGCCCCTTGTGATTTTCAGCCAGATGCAGCCTTGCAGGGTCTCTTCCTTAGAGTCAAAAAAGGTAGCCCCAAGGGACTGCTTATTCAGTCTTCCCTGGTGCAAGAGGTGTTTGGCTGTGAAGACGCCAGAACAATGGCTCTGCTCCCAGGGCCTCAGTTTCCCAGTCAGAAACAGACCTAGTCTCCAGAGCTCTCTGCTACAGAGCAGACATGGGGAAAAAGCGCTGTGGAGGGTGCCTTGACGTCCCTGCACTGTCGGAAGCCTTACCTGGGCTTTGGGAACAGACCTAGTCTCCAGAGCTCTCTGCTACAGAGCAGACATGGGGAAAAGCGCTGTGAGAGGGTGGTCCTTCACGTTCCAGGGCCTTGTCGAAGCCTTACCTGGGCTTTGGAGCCTAGGCACTGTGGCCTCTTTCACTGACTTTCCAGGTATCACTTCCCAGCCCCTTGTGATTTTCAGCCAGATGCAGCCTTGCAGGGTCTCTTCCTTAGAGAGTCAAAAAAGGGTAGCCCAAGGGACTGCTTATTCAGTCTTCCCTGGTGCAAGAGGTGTTTGGCTGTGAAGACGCCAGAACAATGGCTCTGCTCCCAGGGCCTCAGTTTCCCAGTCAGAACAGACCTAGTCTCCAGAGCTCTCTGCTACAGAGCAGACATGGGGAAAAAGCTCTGAGGAGGGTTCCTTGACGTTCCAGGGCCTTGTCGAAGCCTTACCTGGGCTTTGGAGCCTAGGCACTGTGGCCTCTTTCACTGACTTTCCAGGTATCACTTCCCAGCCCCTTGTGATTTTCAGCCAGATGCAGCCTTGCAGGGTCTCTCTCCTTAGAGTCAAAAAAGGTAGCCCAAGGGACTGCTTATTCAGTCTTCCCTGGTGCAAGAGGTGTTTGGGCTGTGAAGACGCCAGAAGAACAATGGCTCTGCTCCCAGGGCCTCAGTTTCCCAGTCAGAACAGACCTAGTCTCCAGAGCTCTCTGCTACAGAGCAGCAGACATGGGGAAAAAGCGCTCTGTGGAGGGTGCCTTCACGTTCCAGGGCACTGTCGAAGCCTTACCTGGGGCTTTGGAGCCTAGGCACTGTGGCCTCTTTCACTGACTTTCCAGGTATCACTTCCCAGCCCCTTGTGATTTTCAGCCAGATGCAGCCTTGCAGGGTCTCTTCCTTAGAGTCAAAAAAGGTAGCCCAAGGGACTGCTTATTCAGTCTTCCCTGGTGCAAGAGGTGTTTGGCTGTGAAGACGCCAGAACAATGGCTCTGCTCCCAGGGCCTCAGTTTCCCAGTCAGAACAGACCTAGTCTCCAGAGCTCTCTGCTACAGAGCAGACATGGGGAAAAAGCGCTGAGGAGGGTGCCTTCACGTTCCCTGGGCACTGTCGAAAGCCTTACCTGGGCTTTGGGGCCTAGGCACTGTGGCCTCTTTCACTGACTTTCCAGGTATCACTTCCCAGCCCCTTGTGATTTTCAGCCAGATGCAGCCTTGCAGGGTCTCTTCCTTAGAGTCAAAAAAAGGTAGCCCAAGGGACTGCTTATTCAGTCTTCCCTGGTGCAAGAGGTGTTTGGCTGTGAAGACGCCAGAACAATGGCTCTGCTCCCAGGGCCTCAGTTTCCCAGTCAGAACAGACCTAGTCTCCAGAGCTCTCTGCTACAGAGCAGACATGGGGAAAAAGCGCGCTGAGGAGGGTTCCTTCACGTTCCCTGGGCACTGTCGAAGCCCTACCTGGGCTTTGGGGCCTAGGCACTGTGGCTCCTCTTTCACTGACTTTCCAGGTATCACTTCCCAGCCCCTTGTGATTTTCAGCCAGATGCAGCCTTGCAGGGTCTCTTCCTTAGAGTCAAAAAAGGTAGCCGAAGGGACTGCTTATTCAGTCTTCCCTGGTGCAAGAGGTGTTTGGCTGTGAAGACGCCAGAACAATGGCTCTGCTCCCAGGGCCTCAGTTTACCCAGTCAGAACAGACCTAGTCTCCAGAGCTCTCTGCTACAGAGCAGACATGGGGAAAAAGCGCTGTGGAGGGGTGCCTTCACGTTTCAGGGGCACTGTCTTGAAGAAGCCTTACCTGGGCTTTGGAGCCTAGGCACTGTGGCCTCTTTCACTGACTTTCCCAGGTATCACTTCCCAGCCCCTTGTGATTTTCAGCCAGATGCAGCCTTGCAGGGTCTCTTCCTTAGAGTCAAAAAAGGTAGCCCAAGGGACTGCTTATTCAGTCTTCCCTGGTGCAAGAGGTGTTTTTGGCTGTGAAGACGCCAGAACAATGGCTCTGCTCCCAGGGCCTCAGTTTCCCAGTCAGAAACAGACCTAGTCTCCAGAGCTCTCTGCTACAGAGCAGACATGGGGAAATAGCTCTGTGGAGGGTGCCTTCAGGTTCCCAGGGCACTGTCGAAGCCTTACCTGGGCTTTGGAGCCTAGGCACTGTGGCCTCTTTCACTGATATTCCAGGTATCACTTCCCAGCCCCTTGTGATTTTCAGCCAGATGCAGCCTTGCAGGGTCTCTTCCTTAGAGTCCAAAAAAGGTAGCCCAAGGGACTGCTTATTCAGTCTTCCCTGATGCAAGAGGTGTTTGGCTGTGAAGACGCCAGAACAATGGCTCTGCTCCCAGGGCCTCAGTTTCCCAGTCAGAACAGACCTAGTCTCCAGAGCTCTCTGCTACAGAGCAGACATGGGGGAAAAAGCGCTGTGGAGGGTGCCTTCACGTTCCAGGGGAACTGTCGAAGCCTTACCTGGGCTTTGGGAGCCTAGGCACTGTGGCCTCTTTCACTGACTTTCCAGGTATCACTTCCCAGCCCCTTGTGATTTTCAGCCCAGATGCAGCCTTGCAGGGTCTCTTCCTTAGAGTCAGAGTCAAAGGTAGCCCAAGGGACTGCTTATTCAGTCTTCCCTGGTGCAAGAGGTGTTTGGCTGTGAAGACGCCAGAACAATGGCTCTGCTCCCCCAGGGCCTCAGTTTCCCAGTCAGAACAGACCTAGTCTCCAGAGCTCTCTGCTACAGAGCAGACATGGGAAAAAGCGCTGTGGAGGGTTCCTTCACGAGGCTCCCTGGCACTGGGAAGCCCTACCTGGGCTTTGGAGCCTAGGCACTGTGGCCTCTTTCACTGACTTTCCAGGTATCACTTCCCAGCCCCTTGTGATTTTCAGCCAGCCAGATGCAGCCTTGCAGGGTCTCTTCCTTAGAGTCAAAAAAGGTAGCCCAAGGGACTGCTTATTCAGTCTTCCCTGGTGCAAGAGGTGTTTGGCTGTGAAGACGCCAGAACAATGGCTCTGCTCCCAGGGCCTCAGTTTCCCAGTCAGAACAGACCTAGTCTCCAGAGCTCTCTGCTACAGAGCAGACACATGGGGAAAAAGCGCTGTGGAGGGTGCCTTCACGTTCCCTGGCACTGTCGAAGCCTTACCCTGGGCTTTGGGGCCTAGGCACTGTGGCCTCTTTCACTGACTTTCCAGGTATCACTTCCCTTCCAGCCCCTGTGATTTTTCAGCCAGATGCAGCCTTGCAGGGTCTCTTCCTTAGAGTCAAAAAAGGTAGCCCAAGGGACTGCTTATTCAGTCTTCCCTGGTGCAAGAGGTGTTTGGCTGTGAAGACGCCAGAACAATGGCTGCTCCCAGGGCCTCAGTTTCCCAGTCAGAACAGACCTAGACCTAGTCTCCAGAGCTCTCTGCTACAGAGCAGACATGGGGAAAAAAGCTCTGAGGAGGGTTCCTTGAGGTTCCCTGGCTTGGGTGAAAGCCCTACCCGGGCTTTGGGGCCTAGGCACTGTGGCCTCTTTCACTGACTTTCCAGGTATCACTTTCCCAGCCCCTTGTGATTTTCAGCCAGATGCAGCCTTGCAGGGTCTCTCTCTTCTTAGAGTCAAAAAAGGTAGCCCAAGGGACTGCTTATTCAGTCTTCCTTCCCTGGTGCAAGAGGTGTTTGGCTGTGAAGACGCCAGAACAATGGCTCTGCTCCCAGGGCCTCAGTTTCCCAGTCAGAACAGACCTAGTCTCCAGAGCTCTCTGCTACAGAGCAGACATGGGGAAAATAGCTCTGAGGAGGGTTCCTTGAGGTTCCCTGGCACTGTGGGGAAGCCTTACCTGGGCTTTGGAGCCTAGGCACTGTGGCCTCTTCACTGACTTTCCAGGTATCACTTTCCAGACCCTTGTGATTTTCAGCCAGATGCAGCCTTGCAGGGTCTCTTCCTTAGAGTCAAAAAAGGTAGCCCAAGGGACTGCTTATTCAGTCTTCCCTGGTGCAAGAGGTGTTTTGGCTGTGAAGACGCCAGAACAATGGCTCTGCTCCCAGGGCCTCAGTTTCCCAGTCAGAGAACAGACCTAGTCTCCAGAGAGCTCTCTGCTACAGAGCAGACATGGGGAAATAGCTCTGAGGAGGGTTCCTTGAGGTTCCCTGGCTTGGGGAAGCCCCTTACCTGGGCTTGCTGGGGCCTAGGCACTGTGGCCTCTTTCACTGACTTTCCAGGTATCACTTCCCAGCCCCTTGTGATTTTCAGCCAGATGCAGCCTTGCAGGGTCTCTTCCTTAGAGTCAAAAAAGGTAGCCCAAAGGACTGCTTATTCAGTCTTCCCTGGTGCAAGAGGTGTTTGTGCTGTGAAGACGCCAGAACAATGGCTCTGCTCCCAGGGCCTCAGTTTTCCCAGTCAGAACAGACCTAGTCCAGAGCTCTCCAGAGCTCTCTGCTACAGAGCACACATGGGGAAAAAAAGCTCTGAGGAGGGTTCCTTGACGTTCCCTGGCTGTGGGGAAGCCTTACCTGGGGCTTTGGGGCCTAGGCACTGTGGCCTCTTTCACTGACTTTCCAGGTATCACTTTTCAGCCCCTTGTGATTTTCAGCCAAATGCAGCCTTGCAGGGTCTCTCTCCTCCTTAGAGTCAAAAAAGGTAGCCCAAGGGACTGCTTATTCAAGCTTTCCCTGGTGCAAAGGTGTTTTTGGCTGTGAAGAAGCCAGAAAAAATGGCTCTGCTCCCAGGGCCTCAGTTTCCCAGTCAGAAAAGACCTAGTAGTCTCCAGAGCTCTCTGCTACAGAGCAGACATGGGGAAAATAAAAGCTCTGAGGAGGGTTTTCCTTGAGGTTCCCTGGCTTGGGGAAGCCCTACCCGGGCGGTGGGGCCTAGGCACTGTGGCCTCTTCCACTGACTTTCCAGGTATCACTTCCCAGCCCCTTGTGATTTTCAGCCAGATGCAGCCTTGCAGGGTCTCTTCCTTAGAGTCAAAAAAAAGGTACCCAAGGGACTGCTTATTCAGTCTTCCCTGGTGCAAGAGGTTTTTGGCTGTGAAGACGCCAGAACAATGGCTCTGCTCCCAGGGCCTCAGTTTTTCCCAGTCAGAACAGACCTAGTCTCCAGAGCTCTCTGCTACAGAGCAGACATGGGGGCAAATAGCTCTGAGGAGAGGTTCCTTGAGGTTCCCTGGCTTGGGGAAGCCCTACCTGGGCTTGCGGCCTAGGCACTGTGGCTTTGACTTTTCACGGCCTAGGCACTGTGGCCTCTTCCACTGACTTTCCAGGTATCACTTTCCAGCCCCTTGTGATTTTCAGCCAGATGCAGCCTTGCAGGGTCTCTTCCTTAGAGTCAAAAAAAGTAGTAGCCCAAGGGACTGCTTATTCAGTCTTCCCTGGTGCAAAAGAGGTGTTTGGCTGTGAAGACGCCAGAACAATGGCTCTGCTCCCCAGGGCCTCAGTTTCCCAGTCAGAACAGACCTAGTCTCCAGAGCTCTCTGCTACAGAGCAGACATGGGGGGAAAAGCTCTGTGGAGGGTTCCTTGACGTTCCAGGGCACTGGGAAGCCCTACCCGGGGCTTTGGGGCCTAGGCACTGTGGCCTCTTTCACTGACTTTCCAGGTATCACTTCCCAGCCCCTTGTGATTTTCAGCCAGATGCAGCCTTGCAGGGTCTCTTTCTTAGAGTCAAAAAAGGTAGCCCAAGGGGACTGCTTATTCAGTCTTCCCTGGTGCAAGAGGTGTTTGGCTGTGAAGAAGACGCCAGAACAATGGCTCTGCTCCCAGGGCCTCAGTTTCCCAGTCAGAACAGACCTAGTCTCCAGAGCTCTCTGCTACAGAGCAGACATGGGGAAATAGCTCTGAGGGGGGTTCCTTGACGTTCCCTGGCTTGGGGAAGCCCCTACCCGGGCTGGTGGGGCCTAGGCACTGTGGCCTCTCTTTCACTGACTTTCCAGGTATCACTTTCCCAGCCCCTTGTGATTTTCAGCCAGATGCAGCCTTGCAGGGTCTCTTCCTTAGAGTCAAAAAGGGGAGCCCAAGGGACTGCTTATTCAGTCTTCCCTGGTGCAAGAGGTGTTTGGCTGTGAAGACGCCAGAACAAGAACAATGGCTCTGCTCCCAGGGCCTCAGTTTCCCAGTCAGAACAGACCTAGTCTCCAGAGCTCTCTGCTACAGAGCACACATGGGGAAATAGCTCTGAGGAGGTGGTGCCTTCAGGTTCCCTGGGCACTGTCGAAGCCTTACCTGGGCTGCTGGGCACCTAGGCACTGTGGCCTCTTTCACTGACTTTCCAGGTATCACTTCCCAGCCCCTTGTGATTTTCAGCCAGATGCAGCCTTGCAGGGTCTCTTCCTTAGAGTCAAAAAAGGTAGCCCAAGGGACTGCTTATTCAGTCTTCCCTGGTGCAAGAGGTGTTTGGCTGTGAAGACGCCAGAACAATGGGCTCTGCTCCCAGGGCCTCAGTTTCCCAGTCAGAACAGACCTAGTCTCCAGAGCTCTCTCTGCTACAGAGCAGACATGGGGAAATAGCTCTGAGGAGGGTTCCTTCAGGTTCCCTGGCTTGTCGAAGCCCTACCCGGGGGGCTTTGGGCCTAGGCACTGTGGCCTCTTTCACTGACTTTCCAGGTATCACTTCCCAGCCCCTTGTGATTTTCAGCCAGATGCAGCCTTGCAGGGTCTCTTCCTTAGAGAGTCAAAAAAAGGTAGCCCAAGGGACTGCTTATTCAGTCTTCCCTGGTGCAAGAGGGTGTTTGGCTGTGAAGACGCCAGAAACAATGGCTCTGCTCCCAGGGCCTCAGTTTCCCAGTCAGAACAGACCTAGTCTCCAGAGCTCTCTGCTACAGAGCAGACATGGGGAAAAAGCTAGCTCTGAGGAGGGTTCCTTGAGGTTCCCTGGCCTTGGGGAAGCCCTACCCGGGTGCTGGGGCCTAGGCACTGTGGCCTCTTTCACTGACTTTCCAGGTATCACTTCCCAGCCCCTTGTGATTTTTCAGCCAGATGCAGCCTTGCAGGGTCTCTTCCTTAGAGTCAAAAAAGGTAGCCCAAGGGACTGCTTATTCAGTCTTCCCTGGTGCAAGAGGTGTTTGGCTGTGAAGACGCCAGAACAATGGCTCTGCTCCCAGGGCCTCAGTTTCCCAGTCAGAACAGACCTAGTCTCCAGAGCTCTCTGCTACAGAGCAGACATGGGGAAAAAAAGCTCTGAGGAGGGTGCCTTCACGTTCCAGGGCACTGTCGAAGCCCTACCTGGGCTTTGGGGCCTAGGCACTGTGGCCTCTTTCACTGACTTTCCAGGTATCACTTCCCAGCCCCTTGTGATTTTCAGCCAGATGCAGCCTTGCAGGGTCTCTTCCTTAGAGTCAAAAAAAGGTAGCCCAAGGGACTGCTTATTCAGTCTTCCCTGGTGCAAGAGGTGTTTGGCTGTGAAGACGCCAGAACAATGGCTCTGCTCCCAGGGCCTCAGTTTCCCAGTCAGAACAGACCTACTAGTCTCCAGAGCTCTCTGCTACAGAGCAGACATGGGGAAATAGCTCTGAGGAGGTTCCTTGAGGCTTCCCTGGCACTGGGGAAGCCCTACCTGGGTGCTGGGGCCTAGGCACTGTGGCCTCTTTCACTGACTTTCCAGGTATCACTTCCCCAGCCCCTTGTGATTTTCAGCCAGATGCAGCCTTGCAGGGTCTCTTCCTTAGAGTCAAAAAAGGTAGCCCAAGGGACTGCTTATTCAGTCTTCCCTGGTGCAAGAGGTGTTTTTGGCTGTGTGAAGACGCCAGAACAATGGCTCTGCTCCCAGGGCCTCAGTTTCCCAGTCAGAACAGACCTAGTCTCCAGAGCTCTCTGCTACAGAGCAGACATGGGGAAAAAAAGCTCTGTGGAGGGGTGCCTTGACGTTCCAGGGCACTGGGGAAGCCCTACCCCGGGCTTTGGGCCTAGGCACTGTGGCCTCTTTCACTGACTTTCCAGGTATCACTTTCCAGCCCCTTGTGATTTTCAGCCAGATGCAGCCTTGCAGGGTCTCTTCCTTAGAGTCAAAAAAGGTAGCCCAAGGGACTGCTTATTCAGTCTTCCCTGGTGCAAGAGGTGTTTTGGCTGTGAAGACGCCAGAACAATGGCTCTGCTCCCAGGGCCTCAGTTTCCCAGTCAGAACAGACCTAGTCTCCAGAGCTCTCTGCTACAGAGCAGACATGGGGAAATAGCGCTGAGGAGGGTTCCTTGAGGTTCCAGGGCACTTGGGGAAGCCCTACCCGGGGGCTTTGGGGCCTAGGCACTGTGGCCTCTTTCACTGACTTTCCAGGTATCACTTCCCAGCCCCTTGTGATTTTCAGCCAGATGCAGCCTTGCAGGGTCTCTTCCTTAGAGTCAAAAAAGGTAGCCCAAGGGACTGCTTATTCAGTCTTCCCTGGTGCAAGAGGTGTTTGGCTGTGAAGACGCCAGAACAATGGCTCTGCTCCCAGGGCCTCAGTTTCCCAGTCAGAAACAGACCTAGTCTCCAGAGCTCTCTGCTACAGAGCAGACACATGGGGAAAAAAGCTCTGAGGAGGGTTTCCTTGAGGTTCCCTGGCACTGTCGAAGCCCTACCCCGGGTGCTGGAGCCTAGGCACTGTGGCCTCTTTCACTGACTTTCCAGGTATCACTTCCCAGCCCCCTTGTGATTTTCAGCCAGATGCAGCCTTGCAGGGTCTCTTCCTTAGAGTCAAAAAAGGTAGCACCCAAGGGACTGCTTATTCAGTCTTCCCTGGTGCAAGAGGTGTTTGGCTGTGAAGACGCCAGAACAATGGCTCTGCTCCCCAGGGCCTCAGTTTCCCAGTCAGAACAGACCTAGTCTCCCAGAGCTCTCTGCTACAGAGCAGACATGGGGGAAAAGCGCTCTGAGGAGGGTTCCTTCACGTTCCAGGGCACTGTCGAAGCCTTACCCCTGGGCTTTGGAGCCTAGGCACTGTGGCCCTCTTTTCACTGACTTTCCAGGTATCACTTCCCAGCCCCTTGTGATTTTCAGCCAGATGCAGCCTTGCAGGGTCTCTTCCTTAGAGTCAAAAAAAGGTAGCCCAAGGGACTGCTTATTCAGTCTTCCCTGGTGCAAGAGGTGTTTGGCTGTGAAGAGACGCCAGAACAATGGCTCTGCTCCCAGGGCCCTCAGTTTCCCAGTCAGAACAGACCTAGTCTCCAGAGCTCTCTGCTACAGAGCAGACATGGGGAAAAGAAGCTCTGTGGAGGGTTCCTTCACGTTTCCAGGGCACTGTCGAAAGCCCTACCTGGGGTTTGGGAGCCTAGGCACTGTGGCCCTCTTTCACTGACTTTCCACAGGTATCACTTCCAGCCCCTTGTGATTTTCAGCCAGATGCAGCCTTGCAGGGTCTCTTCCTTAGAGTCAAAAAAGGTAGCCCAAGGGACTGCTTATTCAGTCTTCCTTCCCTGGTGCAAGAGGTGTTTGGCTGTGAAGACGCCAGAACAAATGGCTCTGCTCCCAGGGCCTCAGTTTCCCAGTCAGAACAGACCTAGTCTCCAGAGCTCTCTGCTACAGAGCAGACATGGGGAAAAAAGCTCTGAGGAGGGTTCCCTTGAGGCGTTCCAGGGCACTGTCGAAGCCCTTACCTGGGGCTTTGGGGCCTAGGCACTGTGGCCTCTTTCACTGACTGACTGACTTTCCAGGTATCACTTCCCAGCCCCTTGTGATTTTCAGCCAGATGCAGCCTTTGCAGGGTCTCTTCCTTAGAGTCAAAAAAAGGTAGCCCAAGGGACTGCTTATTCAGTGTCTTCCCTGGTGCAAGAGGTGTTTGGCTGTGAAGACGCCAGAACAATGGCTCTGCTCCCAGGGCCTCAGTTTCCCAGTCAGAACAGACCTATAGTCTCCAGAGCTCTCTGCTACAGAGCAGACATGGGGAAATAGCTCTGAGGAGGGTTCCTTCACGAGGCCTCCCTGCCTTGGGGAAGCCCTACCCTGGGCTTTGGGCTAGCCTAGGCACTGTGGCCTCTTTTCACTGACTTTCCAGGTATCACTTCCCAGCCCCTTGTGATTTTTCAGCCAGATGCAGCCTTGCAGGGTCTCTTCTTCTTAGAGTCAAAAAAAGGTAGCCCAAGGGACTGCTTATTCAGTCTTCCCTGGTGCAAGACAGCAGTAGGTGTTTGGGCTGTGAAGACGCCAGAACAATGGCTCTGCTCTCCCAGGGCCTCAGAGTTTCCTGAGTCAGAACAGACCTAGTCTCCAGAGCTCTCTGCTACAGAGCAGACATGGGGAAAAAAGCTCTGTGGAGGGTGCCTTGACGTTCCAGGGCACTGCCTTGTCGAAGCCCCCTACCCTGGGCTTTGGAGGCCTAGTAGCCTGTGGCACTGTGGCCTCTGGCCTCACACTGACTTTCCAGGTATCACTTCCCAGCCCCTGTGATTTTCAGCCAGATGCAGCCTTGCAGGGTCTCTTCCTTAGAGTCAAAAAAGGTAGCCCAAGGGACTGCTTATTCAGTCTTCCCTGGTGCAAGAGGTGTTTGGCTGTGAAGACGCCAGCGAACAACAATGGCTCTGCTCCCAGGGGCCTCAGTTTTCCCAGGTCAGAACAGAACCTAGTCTCCAGAGCTCTCTGCTACCAGAGCAGAGCAGACATGGGGAAAAAGCGCTGTGGAGGGTGGTGCCTTCACGTTCCAGGGCACATTGTCGAAGCCTTACCCGGCCAGGCACTTTGGGAGCCCTAGGCACTGTGGCCTATGTCTTTCACTGACTTTTCCAGGTATCACTTTCCCAGCCCCTTTGTGATTTTCAGCCAGATGCAGCCTTGCAGGGTCTCTTCCTTAGAGTCAAAAAAAGTAGCCCAAGGGACTGCTTATTCAGTTCAGTCTTCCCTGGTGCAAGAGGTGTTTGGCTGTGAAGTACGCCAGAACAATGGCTCTGCTCCCCCAGGGCCTCTCAGTTTCCCCAGTCAGAACAGACCTAGTCTCCAGAGCTCCTCTGCTACAGAGCATGCAGACATGGGGAAAAAAGAGCGCTCTGTGGAGGGTGCCTTCACGTTCCCAGGGCACTGGTCGAAGCCTTACCTGGGCTTTGTGGAGGCCTAGGCACTGTGGCCTCTTTCACTGACTTTCTTCCAGGTATCACTTCCCAGCCCCTTGTGATTTTCAAGCAGCCAGATGCAGCCCTTGCAGGGTCTCTTCCTTAGAGTCAAAAAATAGGTAGCCCAAGGGGACTGCTTATTCAGTCTCTTCCCTGGTGCAAGAGGTGTTTTGGCTGTGAAGAAGACGCCAGAACAATGGGCTCTGCTCCCAGGGCCTCAGTTTCCCAGTCAGAACAGACCTAGTCTCCAGAGCTCTCTGCTACAGAGCAGAATGCATGGGGAAATAGCTCTGAGGAGGGTTTCTTGAGGTTCCAGGGCCTTGGGGGAAGCCTACCTAGGGCTTGGAAGCCTAGGCACTGTGGCCTTGTATTGGCTTTCACTGACTTTTTCCAGGTATCACTTTCCAGCCCCCTTGTGATTTTCAGCCAGAGATGCAAGCCTTGCAGGGTCTCTTTCCTTAGAGTCAAAAAAAGGTAGCCCAAGGGACTGCTTATTTCAGTCTTCCCTGGTGCAAGGAGGTGTTTGGCTGTGAAGACGCCAGAGAACAATGGCTCTGCTCCCAGGGGCCATCAGTTTTTCCCAGTCAGAACAGACCTAGTCTCCAGAGCTCTCTGCTACAGAGCAGAACAGGGATGGGGAAAAAGAGCTGTGGAGAGGGTTCCCTTCCACGTTCCAGGGCACTAGTCTGAGAGCCCTTACCTGGGCTTTGGAGCCTAGTGAGGCACTTTCACTGGGCCTCTTTCAACACTGACTTTCCAAGGTCCACTGGTATCACTCTCCAGCCATTTTACAGCCAGATGCAGCCTAAGCTTGCAGGTCTCTTCCTTAGAGTCAAAAAAGGCTAGGCTGCCAAAGATGGCTTATTCAGGGTCACTTCATCTTCCTGGTGCAAGAGGTGTTTTGGCTGTGATGACGCCCAGAACAATGGCTCTGCAGCCATCAGTTTGGCCCTCAGCAGGCATAGACTGAGAAAGAAGGATTGAGTCTCCAGAGGCTCTCTGTCTGCTACAGAGCAGACAACAGGGAGTTCCAGCGCTGTTGGAATGTTGCCCTACTCGGGAAACTCACTGTGGACATTGGGTGAGGAGGCTCCCTACCTTGGGGAAGCCCTGCCCGGGTGCTGGGGCCTAGACACTGTGGCCTCTTTCACTGACTTTCCAGGTATCACTTCCCAGCCCCTTGTGATTTTCAGCCAGATGCAGCCTTGCAGGGTCTCTTCCTTAGAGTCAAAAAAAAGGTAGCCCAAGGGACTGCTTATATTCAGTCTTCCCTGGGTGCAAGAGGTGTTTGGCTGTGAAGACGCCTCAAACAATGGCTCTGCTCCCAGGGGCCTCAGTTTCCCAGTCAGAACAGACCTAGTCCTCCAGAGCTCTCTGCTACAGAGCAGACATGGGGAAAAAGCGCTGTGGATGGGTGCCTTCTTCACTGTTCCAAGGGCACTGTCTGTCGAAGCCTTACCTGGGCTTTGTTGGAGCCTAGGCACTGTGGGCCTTCTATTCACTGACTTTCCAGGTATCACTTCTTCCCAGCCCCTTTGTGATTTTCAGCCCAGGGATGCAGCCCCTTGCAGGGTGTCTCTTGGCTTAGAGTCAAAAAAAGGTAGCCCAAGGGACTGCATTATATTCAGTCCTTCCCCCTGGAGTGCAAGAGGTGTGTTTGGCTGTGAAGACGCCAGAACAATGGCTCTCTGCTCCCAGGGCCTCAGTTTTCCCAGTCAGAACATACCTAGTAGGTCTCCAGAGCTCTCTGCCTACAGAGCAGACCATGGGGAAATAGCTCTGAGGAGGGTTCCTTGAGAGGTCTCCCTTCTCCTTGTTCGCAGAAAGCCTTGACCCGGGAGATGGGTGCGTCTGGGCCTAGGCACTGTGCCTCCCATTCATCACTGACTTAGAATTCCAGGTATCACTTCCAGTAGAGCCATGCCTTGTGATTTTCGCTAGCCAGATGCAGCCTTGCAGGGGGTCTCTTTCCCTCTAGAGTCACTCAAAAAAGGTAGCCCAAGGAGTTACTGCTTTATTCAGTCTTCTCCTGGTGCACTGTCAAGAGGTGTTTGGATTTTTGTGCAGAGACGCCAGAAGAACAATGGAGTCTGGCTCCCAGGTAGCCAGGGACAGTGCTTATTCAGTCTCTGGTGTCCAGAGACGTTCTCACTGCTTGAGCCACGTATACAACATGGCTCCTGCTAAAACTAGCTGCTGAGGAGGGTCTCTGCTCCACTTCCTACAGCAGAAATCATGGGGAAATAGCTCTGAGGAGTATCCTTGGCTTCTGAGCCTATGCACAAGCCCCCTCTTTTCCAACTGACTTTCCAGTATCAACTTTCCAGGAGCACTTTCCAGGGACTTTTCAGCCCCAGATGCAGACTTGCAGGGTCTCTTCCTTCTTAGAGGTCAAAAAAAGGTAGCCCCACTGGGACAGTCAGTATTCAGTGAAGTGCTGGAGGTGCTTGGTGTGTTAGAGCTAGAGATGTTTGGACTTGAAGGAAAGAAGCTGGGTTCTGCTCCCAGGTCCTCAGTTTCCCAGTCAGTAACAGAACAGACCTAGTCTCCAGAGCTCTCTGCTACAGAGCAGACATGGGGAAAAAAAGCTCTGAGGAGGGTTCCTTGAGAGCTCTCCAGGGCACTGTGGAGAGCCTAAACCTTAACAGGGCTATGGGGCCTTAGGCACTGAGAGGCCAAATCTTTCACACCAATGACTTTCCAGGTATCACTTCCCAGCCCCTTGTGATGATTTTCAGGAACAGATGCAGCCTTGCAGGGTTCTCTTCCTTTAGAGAGTCAAAAAATCAGGTAGCCCCAAGGGACTGCTTATTCAGTCTTCCCTGGTGCAAGAGGTGTTTTGGCTGTGAAAGACGCCAGAACAATGGCTCTGAGCTGCTCCCATGGCCCTCAGTTTTCCCAGTCAGAGAACAGACCTAGTCTCCAGAGCTCTCTGCTATGCTAGAGCAGACATGGGGAAAAAAAGCGCTGTGAGGAGGTGTTCCTTCACGTTCCACCAGGGGGCCTTGGGGAAGCCTTACCAGGCCTGGGATTTGGAGCCCAGCCTAGGCACTGTGGCCTCTTCATCCTCTTTTCACTGACTTTCCAGGTATCACTTTCACCCAGCCCCTTTGTGATTTTCAGCCAGATGCATGCAGCCTTGCAGGGTCTCTTCCTTAGAGTCAAAAAAGGTAGCCCAAGGGACTGCTTATTCAGTTCAGTCTTCCCTGGTGCAAGAGGTGTTTTGGCTGTGAAGACGCCAGAACAATGGCTCTGCTCCCAGGGCCTCAGTTTTTCCCAGTCAGAACAGGGACCTAGTCTCCAGAGCTCTCTGCTACAGAGCAGACATGGGGAAAAAAGCGCTGTGGAGGGTGCCTTTCAGGTTCCTGCCTGGGCACTGTCGAAGCCCTTACCGGGCTTTGGAGGGCCTAGCACACTGTGGCCTCTCTTCACTGACTTTTCCAGGTATCACTTCCCAGCCCCTTGTGATTTTCAGCCAGAGATGCAGCCAAGCCTTGCAGGGTCTTCTTCCTTAGAGTCAAAAAAAGGTAGCCCAAGGGAAACTGCTTATTCAGTCTTTGTCCCTGGTGCAAGAGGGTGTTTGGGCTGTGAAGGCAGACGCCAGAACAATGGCTCTGCTCCCAGGGCCTCAGTTTCCCAGCAGTCAGAACAGACCTAGTCTCCAGAGAGCTCTCTGCTACAGAGCAGACATGGGGGAAAATAGCGCTGAGGAGGGTTCCTTGAGGCTCCATGGCCTTTGGGGAAGCCCTACTACCCGGGTGCTGGGGCCTAGGGCACTGTGGCCTCTTTCACTGACTTTCCAGGTATCACTTTTCCCAGCCCCTTGTGATTTTCAGCCAGATGCAGCCTTGCAGGGTCTCTTCCTTAAGTCAAAAAAAGGTAGCCCAAGGGACTGCTTATTCAGTCTTCCCCTGTGCAAGAGGTGTTTTGGCTGTGAAGACGCCAGAACAATGGCTCTGCTCTCCCAGGGCCTCAGTTTCCCCAGTCAGAACAGACCTAGTCTCCAGAGCTCTCTCTGCTACAGAGCAGACATGGGGAAAAAGCGCTGAGGAGGGTGCCTTCACGTTCCAGGGCACTGTCGAAGCCTTACCCGGGCTTTGGAGCCCTAGGCACTGTGGCCTCTTTCACTGACTTTCCAGGTATCACTTCCCAGCCCCTTGTGATTTTCAGCCAGATGCAGCCTTGCAGGGTCTCTTCCTTAGAGTCAAAAAAGGTAGCCCAAGGGACTGCTTATTCAGTCTTCCCTGGTGCAAAGAGGTGTTTTGCTGTGAAGACGCCAGAACAATGGCTCTGCTGCTCCCAGGCCTCTCAGTTTCCCAGTCAGAACAGACCTAGTCTCCCAGAGCTCTCTGCTACAGAGAGACATGGGGAAAAAAGCGCGCTGAGGAGGGTGCCTTCACGTTCCAGGGCACTGTCGAAGCCTTACCTGGGCTTTGGAGCCTAGGCACTGTGGCCTCTTTCACTGACTTTTTCCAGGTATCACTTCCCAGCCCCTTGTGATTTTCAGCCAGATGCAGCCTTGCAGGGTCTCTTCCTTAGAGTCAAAAAAAGGTAGCCCAAGGGACTGCTTATTCAGTCTTCCCTGGTGCAAGAGGGTGTTTGGCTGTGAAGACGCCAGAACAATGGCTCTGCTGCTCCCAGGGCCTCAGTTTCCCAGTCAGAACAGACCTAGTCTCCAGAGCTCTCTGCTACAGAGAGCAGACATGGGGAAAAAAGCGCTGTGGGAGGGTGCCTTCACGTTCCAGGGCACTGTCGAAGCCTTACCTGGGCTTTGGAGCCTAGGCACTGTGGCCTCTTTTTCACTGACACTGACTTTCCAGGTATCACTTCCCAGCCCCTTGTGATTTTCAGCCAGATGCAGCCTTGCAGGGTCTCTTCCTTAGAGTCAAAAAAGGTAGCCCAAGGGACTGCTTATTCAGTCTTCCCTGGTGCAAGAGGGTGTTTGGCTGAAAGACGCCAGAACAATGGGCTGGCTCTGCTCCCAGGGCCTCAGTTTCCCAGTCAGAACAGACCTAGTCTCCTCCAGAGCTCTCTGCTACAGAGCAGACATGGGGAAAAAAAGCTCTGAGGAGGGTTCCTTCACGTTCCAGGGCACTGTCGAGAAGCCTTACCTGGGCTTTGGAGGCCTAGGCACTGTGGCCTCTTTCACTGACTTTTCCAGGTATCACACTTCCCAGCCCCTTGTGATTTTCAGCCAGATGCAGCCTTGCAGGGTCTCTTCCTTAGAGTCAAAAAAGGGTAGCCCAAGGGACTGCTTATTCAGTCTTCCCTGGTGCAAGAGAGGTGTTTGGCTGTGAAGACGCCAGAACAATGGCTCTGCTCCCAGGGCCTCAGTTTCCCAGTCAGAACAGACCTAGTCTCCAGAGCTCTCTGCTACAGACAGAGCAGACATGGGGAAATAGCTCTGAGGAGGGAGGTTCCTTCAGGCTCCCAGGGCACTTGTCGAAGCCTTACCTGGGCTTTGGGAGCCTAGGCACTGTGGCCTCTTTCACTGACTTTCCAGGTATCACTTCCCAGCCCCTTGTGATTTTCAGCCAGATGCAGCCCTTGCAGGGTCTCTTCCTTAGAGTCAAAAAAGGTAGCCCAAGGACTGCTTATTCAGTCTTCCCTGGTGCAAGAGGTGTTTTTGGCTGTGAAGACGCCAGAACAATGGCTCTGCTCCCAGGGGCCTCAGTTCCCCAGTCAGAAGAACAGACCTAGTCTCCAGAGCTCTCTGCTACAGAGCAGACATGGGGGAAAAAAAAGCGCTGTGGAGGGGTGCCTTCACACGTTCCAGGGCACTGTCGAAGCCTTACCTGGGCTTTGGGGCCTAGGCACTGTGTGGCCTCTTTCACTGACTTTCCAGGTATCACTTCCCAGCCCCTTGTGATTTTCAGCCAGATGCAGCCTTGCAGGGTCTCTTCCTTAGAGTCAAAAAAAGGTAGCCCAAGGGACTGCTTATTCAGTCTTCCCTGGTGCAAGAGGTGTTTGCTGTGAAGACGCCAGAACAATGGCTCTCTGCTCCCCAGGGGCTCTCAGTTTCCCAGTCAGAACAGACCTAGTCTCCAGAGCTCTCTGCTACAGAGCAGACATGGGGAAATAGCTCTGAGGAGGGTTCCTTGAGGGCTCCCTGCCTTGGGGAAGCCCTACCCGGGTGCTGGGGCCTAGGCACTGTGGCCTCTTTTCACTGACTTTCCAGGTATCACTTCCCAGCCCTTGTGATTTTTCAGCCAGATGCAGCCTTGCAGGGTCTCTTCCTTAGAGAGTCAAAAAGGTAGCCCAAAGGGACTGCTTATTCAGTCTTCCCTGGTGCAAGAGGTGTTTTGGCTGTGAAGACCGCCAGAACAATGGCTCTGCCAGGGCCTCAACAATGGCTCTGCTCCCAGGCAGGCCTTGGGGAAGCTCAGTTTCCCTAGTCAGAACAGACTTTCCAGTATCTTCCAGAGCTCTCTGATTTTAGAGAGCTTGCAGACAATCCTTAGAAAAAAAGCGCTCAAGGGACTGGTGGTGCAAGAGGTTTTGGCTTCACGCCAGAAACAATGGCTCTGCTCCCAGGGCCTCAGTTTGTCGAAAGCCCTACCTCCAGGGCTTGCTGGGAGCCTAAGGCACTGTGGCCTCTTTCACACTGACTTTCCCAGGTATCACTTCCCAGCCCCTTGTGATTTTCAGCCCTTGATGCAGCCTTGCAGGGTCTCTTCCTTAGAGTCAAAAAAAGGTAGCCCAAAGGGGACTGCTTATTCAGTTACAGTCTTCCCCTGGTGCAAGAGGTGTTTGGCTGTGAAGACGACGCCAGAACAATGGCTCTGCTCCCAGGGCCTCAGTTTTCCCAGTCAGAACAGAGACCTAGTCTCCAGAGCTCTCTCTGCTACAGAGCAGACATGGGGAAAAGCTCTGAGGAGGGTGCCTTCAGGCTTCCAGGGCACTGTCGAAAGCCTTACTACCCTGGGCTTTGGAGTCCTAGGCACTGTGGCCTCTTTCACTGACTTTCCCCAGGTATCACTTCCCTTCCCAGCCCCTTGTGATTTTTCAGCCAGATGCAGCCTTGCAGGGTCTCTTCCTTAGAGTCAAAAAAAAGGTAGCCCAAGGGACTGCTTATATTCAGTCTTCCCTGGCAAAAAGAGGTGTTTGGCTGTGAAGACCGCCAGCCAACAATGGCTTCATAGCTCTGCTCCCAGGGGCTCAGTTTCCCAGTCAGAACAGACCCTAGTCTCCCAGAGCTCTCTGCTACAGAGCAGACATGGGGAAAAAAGCTCTGAGGAGGGTTCCTTTGAGGCTCCCCAGGGCACTGTCGAAGCCTTACCTGGGCTTTGGAGCCTAGGCACTGTGGCCTCTCTTTCACTGACTTTCCAGGTATCACACTTTTCCCAGCCCCTTTGTGATTTTCAGCCAGATGCAGCAGCCTTGCAGGGTCTCTTCTTCCTTAGAGTCAAAAAAAGTAGCCCAAGGGACTGCTTATTCAGTCTTCCCTGGTGCAAGAGGTGTTTGGGCTGTGAAGACGCCAGAACAATGGCTCTGCTCCCAGCCCAGGGCCTCAGTTTCCCAGTCAGAAACAGACCTAGTCTCCAGAGCTCTCTGCTACAGAGCAGACATGGGGAAAATAGCTCTGAGGAGGGTTCCTTGAGGCTCCCTCCAGGGCACTGTCGAAGCCCTTACCCGGGGCTTTGGGAGCCTAGGCACACTGTGGGCCTCTCTTTCACTGACTTTCCAGGTATCACTTCCCCCAGCCCCTTGTGATTTTTCAGCCAGATGCAGCCTTGCAGGGTCTCTTCCTTAGAGTCAAAAAAGGTAGCCCAAGGGACTGCTTATTCAGTCTTCCCTGGTGCAAGAGGTGTTTGGCTGTGAAGACGCCAGAACAATGGCTCTGCTCCCAGGGCCTCAGTTTCCCAGTCAGAACAGACCTAGTCTCCCAGAGCTCTCTGCTACAGAGCAGACATGGGGAAAAAGCTCTGAGGAGGGTGGATTTTCAGGCTCCCTGGGCACTTGGGGAAGCCTTACCTTGGGTGCTTGGGGCCTAGGCACTGTGGCCTCTTTTTCACTGACTTTCCAGGTATCACTTCCCAGCCCCTTTGTGATTTTCAGCCAGATGCAGCCTTGCAGGGTCTCTTCCTTAGAGTCAAAAAAAGGTAGCCCAAGGGACTGCTTATTCAGTCTTCCCTGGTGCAAGAGGAGGTGTTTTGGCTGTGAAGACGCCAGAACAATGGCTCTGCTCCCAGGGCCTCAGTTTCCCAGTCAGAACAGACCTAGTCTCCAGAGCTCTCTGCTACAGAGCAGACATGGGAAAAATAGCTCTGAGGAGGGTTCCCTTGACGGCTCCTGGGCACTGGGGAAGCCCTACCTGGGTGCTTTGGGCCCTAGGCACTGTGGGCCTCTTTCACTGACTTTTATCCAGGTATCACTTCCCAGCCCCTTGTGTGATTTTCAGCCAGATGCAGCCTTGCAGGGTCTCTTCCTTAGAGTCAAAAAAGGTAGCCCAAGGGACTGCTTATTCAGTCTTCCCTGGTGCAAGAGGTGTTTGGCTGTGAAGACGCCCAGAACAAATGGCTCTGCTCCCAGGGCCTCTCAGTTTCCCCAGCTCAGAACAGACCTAGTCTCCAGAGCTCTCTCTGCAGACAGAGCAGACATGGGGAAATAGCTCTGTGGAGGGTTCCTTCACGTTCCCAGGGCACTTGGGGAAGCCCTACCTGGGCTTTGGAGCCTAGGCACTGTGTGTGTCCTCTTTCACTGACTTTCCAGGGTATCACTTCCCAGCCCCTTGTGATTTTCAGCCAGATGCAGCCTTGCAGGGTCTCTTCCTTAGAGTCAAAAAAGGTAGTCCAAGGGACTGCTTATTTCAGTCTTCCCTGGTGCAAGAGAGGTGTTTGGCTGTGAAGACGCCAGAACAATGGCTCTGCTCCCAGGGCCTCAGTTTCCCAGTCAGAACAGACCTAGTCTCCAGAGCTCTCTCTGCTACACAGAGCAGACATGGGGAAAAAGCGCTGTGGAGGGTTTCCCTTCACGTTCCAGGGCACTGTCGAAGCCCTTACCCGGGGCTTTGGGAGCCTAGGCACTGTGGCCTCTTTTCACTGACTTTCCAGGTATCACTTCCCAGCCCCTTGTGATTTTCAGCCAGATGTGCAGCCTTGCAGGGTCTACTCTTCCTTAGAGTCAAAAAAGGTAGCCCAAGGGACTGCTGCTTATTCAGTCTTCCCTGGTGCAAGAGGTGTTTGGCTGTGAAGACGCCAGAACAATGGCTCTGCTCCCAGGCCTCAGTTTCCCAGTCAGAACAGACCAGTCCTAGTCTCCAGAGCTCTCTGCTACAGAGCAGACATGGGGAAAAAGCTCTGAGGAGGGTGCCTTTCACGTTCCAGGGCACTGTCGAAAGCCCTACCCGGGGTGCTGAGCCTAGGCACTGTGGCCTCTTTTCACTGACTTTCCCAGGTATCACTTCCCAGCCCCTTGTGATTTTCAGCCAGATGCAGCCTTGCATGGGTCTCTCTTCCTTAGAGTCAAAAAAGGTAGCCCCAAGGGGACTGCTTATTCAGTCTTCCCCAGGTGCAAGAGGTGTTTGGCTGTGAAGACGCCAGAACAATGGCTCTGCTCCCAGGGCCTCAGTTTCCCAGTCCAGAACAGACCTAGTCTCCAGAGCTCTCTGCTACAGAGCAGACATGGGGAAATAAGCTCTGAGGAGGGTTCCTTGTGCCTTCCTGTTCAGGGGCCTGTCGAAGCCTCTTACCCGGGCTTTGGAGCCTCTAGGCACTGTGGCCTCTTCCACTGACTTTCCAGGTATCATCACTTCCCAGCCCCTTGTGATTTTCAGCCAGATGCAGCCTTGCAGGGTCTCTCTTCCTTAGAGTCAAAAAAAGGTAGCCCAAGGGACTGCTTTATTTCAGTCTTCCCCTGGTGCAAGAGGTGTTTGGCCTGTGAAAGACGCCAGAACAAATGGCTCTGCTCCCAGGGCCTCAGTTTTCCCAGTCAGAACAACACCTAGTCAGTCTCCAGAGCTCTCTGCTACAGAGCAGACATGGGGAAATAAAGCGCTGTGGAGGGTGCCTTCACGTTCCAGGGCACTGTCGAAGCCCTTACCTGGGCTTTGGAGCCCTAGGCACTGTGGCCTCTTTCACTGACTTTCCAGGTATCACTTCCCAGCCCCTTGTGATTTTTCAGCCAGATGCAGCCTTGCAGGTGTCTCTTCCTTAGAGTCAAAAAAGGTAGCCCAAGGGACTGCTTATTCAGTCTTCCCTGGTGCAAGAGGTGTTTGGCTGTGAAGACGACGCCAGAACAATGGCTCTGCTCCCAGGGCCTCAGTTTCCCCAGTCAGAACAGACCAACCTAGTCTCCAGAGCTCTCTGCTACAGAGCAGACATGGGGAAATAGCTCTGGAGGAGGGTTCCTTCACACGAGGCTCCCTGCCTTGGGGAAGCCCTACCCCCTGGTGCTGGGGCCTAGGCACTGTGGCCTCTTTCTTTCACTGACTTTCCAGGTATCACTTCCCAGCCCCTTGTGATTTTCAGCCAGATGCAGCCTTGCAGGGTCTCTTCCTTAGAGTCAAAAAAGGGTAGCCCAAGGGGACTGCTTATTCAGTTCTTTCCCCTGGTGCAAAGAGGTGTTTTGGCTGTGAAGACGCCAGAACAATGGCTCTGCTCCCAGGGCCTCTCAGTTTCCCAGTCAGAACACAGACCCTAGTCTCCAGAGCCTCTCTGCTACAGAGCAGACCATGGGGAAAAAAAGCTCTGAGGGAGGGTGCCCTTCAAGGTTCCAAGCCTGCCTTGGGGAAGCCCTACCTACGGGGTGCTTGTGGAGCCTAGGCACTGTGGCCTTCTTGCCACTGACTTCACTGACTTTTCCAGGTAATCACTTTCCCAGCCCCTTGTGATGAGTTTTCAGCAGCCAGATGCAAGCCTTGCAGGGGTCTCTTCTTCCTTAGAGTCAAAAAAAAAGCCCCAAGGGATCTGCTTAATTTCAGTCTTCCCTGGTTGTGCAAGAGGTGTTTGGCTGTGAAAGACGCCACAGAACAATGGTCTCTGCTCCCCAGTGGCCCTCAGTTTCCCCAGTCAGAACAGACCTTAGTCTCCAGAGCTCTCTGCTACAGAGCATACATGGGGAAATAAAGCTCTGTGGAGGGTTCCTTTCACGTTCTCCACTGGCCTTGTCGAAGCCTTACCTGGGCTTTGGAGAGCCCTAGGCAACTGTGGCCTCCTTTCACTGACTTTCTCCAGGTATCACTTCCCAGCCCCCTTGTGATTTTTCAGCCAGATGATGCAGCCTTGCAGGTGTCTCTTCCTTAGAGTCAAAAAAAGGTAGCCGCCCAAGGGACTGCTTATTCAGTCTTCCCTTGGTGCAAGAGAGTGTTTGGCTGTGAAGAACGCCCAGAAACAATGGCTCTGCTCCCAGGGCCTCAGTTTCCCAGTCAGAACAGACCTAGTCTCCAGCAGCTGCTCATCTTGCTACAGAGCATAGCGAGACATGGGGAAAAGAGTAGCTTCTGAGGAGGGTTCGTTCTACGTTCCAGGGCACCCTACCCGGCTTTGGAGCCTAGGCACTGTGGCCCTCTTTTCACTAGACTTTCCAGGTATCACTTCCCAGCCCCTCTTGTGATTTTCAGCCAGATGCAGCCTTGCAGGGTCTCTCTCTTCCTTAGAGTCAAAAAAAGGTAGCCCAAGGGACTGCTTATTCAGTCTTCCCTGGTGCCAGCAAGAGGTGTTTGCTGTGAAGAACGCCAGAACAATGGGCTCTGCTCCCAAGGGGGCCTTCAGTTTCCCAGTCAGAACAGACCTAGTCTGCCAGAGCTCTCTAGCTACAAAGAGCAAGAACATGGGGAAATAGCTCTCTGAGGAGGGTTCTTTTGAGTTCCCCTGCCACTGTCGAAGGAAGCCCTACCCTGGGTGTAGCGATTCTGGCGGCCTAGGCACTAGGTGGCCCTCTTCCACTCCGTGTCACTGCAACTATCCAGGTATCACATCACTTCCCAGAACCCCTTGTGATTTTCAGGCAGCCAGAGCAAGCCCTTGCAGGGTCTCTTCCTTATGAGTCAAAAAAGGTAGCCCCAAGGGACTGCTTATTCAGTCTTCCCTGGTGCAACGATGCAGAGAGGTGTTTGGTTCTGTTGAAGAGACGCCAGAACAATGGCTCTGCTTCCTAGGGCCTCAGTTTTCCCAGTCAGAACAGACCTAGTCTCCAGAGCTCTCTGCTACAGAAGCAGACATGGGGAAAAATAAGCGCTGTGTGAAGGGTTTGGCCTTTCACGTTCCAGGGCATTGTCGAAAGCCTTACCTGGGCTTTGGACCTAGGACACTGTGGCCTCTTTCACTGACTTTTCCCAGTATCACTTCCCAGCCCACTTGTGATTTTCAGCCAGGATGCAGCCTTGCAGGGGTCTCTTCCTTAGAGTCTAAAAAAAGGTAGCCCAAGGACTGCTTATTCAGTCTTCCCTGCTCCTGCGCACACAGAGGTGTTTTGGGCTGTGAAGACGCCAGAACAGACTCATTCTGCTGCTCCCCAGGGCCTCAGTTTCCAGTCCCAGTCCAGAACAACCCTAACCTAGTCGCCAGAGGAGCTCTCTGCGACAGAATACTCCAGACATGGGGAAATAGCCTCTGATGAGGTGCCTTCTATGAGGCTCCCTTGCACTTGGGGGGAAGCCCTACCTCCCGGAAGTGCTGGGGCCTAGGCAACTCGTGCCCTCTTTCACTGACTTTTGCACAGAGACGTATCACTTCCCAGCCCCTTTGTGATTTTCAGCCCAGATGCAGCCTTGCAGTGGGTCCTCACTCCTTAGAGTCAAAAAAAGGAGAGCCCAAGGGACTGCTTATTCAGTCGTCACTGGTTCCTGTGTGTGGTGGTTGAGGTGTTTTAGGCTGTGAAGACAGCCAGAACAATGGGCTCTGCTTCTCCCAGGGCCGCAGTTTTCCCAGTCAGAACAGACCTATTCTCCAAGAGCTCTGCTACGAGCAGACAGAGGGGAAAACACACACAACGCCTGTTGGACTAGAGAGTGACATGTTCACGTTTCTGGGCAGGGTGCCACGTGACTTGGGGACAGGGCACTGCGGAAGCCTTGATCTGGCTTTGGAGGCCTAGGCACTGGCTGGTGATCTTATCACTGACTTTCCCAGGATCTTGCATTCCCAGCCCCTCTGTGATCTTTCAGCCAGATGCAGCCTTTGCAGGTCTCTTCCTTAAGAGTCACAAAAAGGTAGCCCAAGGGGACTGCTTATTCAGTCTTCCCCTGGTGTGACAAAGAGGTGTTTGGGAGCTGTGAAGAAGCCAAGAACAATGGCTCTGCTCCCAGGGGCCATCAGTTTCCCAGTCAGAAACAGACCTAGTCTCCAACCAGAGCTCTCTGCTGATCAGAGCAGGGCAGACATGGGGAAATAGCTCTGTAGGAGGGTTCCTTGAGAGCTAGCCCTCCCTGCCTTGGGGTGAAGGCCTAGTGCACTGTGGGTGGGACCCAGGCATATGTGTGCCTCTTTCACTGACTTTGGACCAGGTATCACTTTCCCAGCCCCCTGTGACATTTTCAGCCAGATACACAGCCTTGCAGGGTCTTTCCCCATAGAGTCAAAAAAGGTCAGATCCCCAAGGGAGGAACTGCGTTATTCAGGTCTTCCCCTGGTGCAAAGAGAGGGTTTGTGCATGGACTCGCGCCAGAAACAATGGCTCTCAGCCTCACCAGGCCTCAGTTTCCCTCAGTCAGAACAGACCTATGTCTCCAATAGAGGCTCTGCTCAGGATCGAGAGCAGAGAACAGGGGAAAAACGCGACTCTGAGAGGTGCCTATCAGCGTTCTACATGGGCACTGTCCTAAGCCTTTACACCTGTGGCTTGCGAGGCCTCAGGGCAGTGTGGCCTCTTTCACTGACTTTCAGGCTATCACTTCCGCAGCCCCCTTGTGATTTACAGCCAATGCAGCCTGCAGCGCAGTCTCTCAACTCTTAGAGCAAAAAAGGTCTAGCCAAGGACCCAAGGTAAGAAAAGCCTTAAAGGGGCTTAAAAAAACATAAAAAAGAAACAAGACTGCTCTTGTCTGCTTCATGAGCTTCCCTGCCAGAAACAGTTCATAAGACTAGGCGCAGAGGGAATCAGTTCTTCAGGCTGTATAGCACTGGCACTTGATTCTCCAGAGCTCTCTGAGGACAGAGCAAACGATGGAGAAATAGTGCCTGGGGACTGAGTGGGCATCGTTCCAGGTTCTTCCAGGTTTGCTTTCTTTCGAAGTCCTTGTGACCTCAGCTTTGCAGCCTTGCAGGGTGGACGTCTTCCTTAGAGTCTACGGCATGGAGGGGTTTTCACTAGGGGGTAGATGCCATCCTAGTCTTCCCTGGTTCTAGCAGAACTCCGCACCCCTTGTGATTTTTCAGGATGCAAGCACTTGCAGGGACTCCTTCCTTAGAGTCAAAAAAGTTAGGCCCATAGGGAACTCAGCTTATTCAGTCTCCCTTGGTGCACAAAGGTGTTTTTGCGCTGTGAATAAGATAACCAGAACAACTAGTCTGCTTGACCAGGGGCCTCTGTATACCCAGTCAGAGCAGACACACCCCTAGTCTCCTAGAGCTTCTCTGCTACAGTAGAGAAACATGGGGAAAAAACGCGCTGTGGAGGGTGCCTTCACGTTGGTCCAGGGCACTGTCGAAGCCTTACCTGGGCTTTGGATAGCACTAGGCATATCTGTGGCTCTTTGTCACTGACTTTCCAGGATATCCCACTTCCCAGTAGGCTCACGGCCCCTTGTGACATTTTCAGCCAGGATGCAGCCTTGCAGGTCGTCGAGGATCCTTAGAGTCACAAAAACGGTACCCCAAGGGACTGCTTTATTCTCAGTGTCTTCCCTGGTGTGCACAATGGAGTGTTTTTGGCTGTGAAGACAGCCAGAATCAATGCGGCTCAACTGCTCCCAGGGTATCCTCATGTTTCCCAGTGTCAGAAAAACGCACTAGACCTAGTCTCCAGGAGCTCTCTGCTACAGAGCAAGACAGACATGGGGAGAAAAACGGTGAGCTCGTGGAGGGTGGTTATGGTTACACGTTCCAGGGCAACTAGTCGAAGCCTTTACCTGGGCTGTCTGCTACTTAGCCTAGGTGCTCTGTTCTAGGCACTCTGTGCTCCAGACTTGACTACTTTCCAGTGTATCACTTCCCTAGCCCCTTTGCGATGATTTTCAGCCAGATCACAGGACTCTTTGCAGTGGGGTCTCTATACTCTTAGAGGTCTCAAAAAAGGTTTAGGTAGCCCAAGGGGACATAAGCTTATTCAGAAGTGTATTTCCCGCTGGTGGCAAAGAGGGTGTCACGGTATGTGAAGAACAGCCAAGAACAGAATGCCTCTGCTTCCCAGGGCTTCAGTTTCGCACCAGTCAAAACAGAACATAACTATAGTCACTCACACAGAGCTCTAGCGCAACACAGGAGCAGATCGTGAGTGATAAGAAAAAGTCTACGTGTTGGAGGGTATCCTTTGACTGACTCCACCTTGGGCACTTGAGAAGCTCTCTACCTCGGGCTGGAAGCCTAGGCAGAGTCATCGTTCTGTTTCCTGACTTTCCAGGAATCCCCCCTAGACTTCCCGTCAGCCCCCTTGTGATTTCACTTTCAGCCAGATGCAAACTTTGGTTTTTTCTTAGCTGATATGAGAGTCACATATAGGTCAGCCCATCATAGGGTAACTGCTTATTCAGACTATTACTGGCGATGTGCAAGAGGTTGTTTGGAGCACTGTGAAGACGGTGCCAGAAACATATGGCTCTAGCTCCCCAAGGGCAGGATTTATAAGCTGGTCATAAGACTTATGGGTATTTTCACAGCTCTACTGCTACGATGCAGACATATAAGGAAAATTTTCCCAGGGGCGAGGGTGTCTTCACCGTTCCATAGCTCACTGTCTCGATGCCTCATCGTGGGCTTAGGAGAGCCTAGTCACTGTGGCGCGTCTTTCGCGACCTTGGCCTTCCAGGAATACTTACCCGACTGGCCCTTTGTGTATTCATTGCCAGATGAGCTACCTGATGCCAAGGGTTGCTTGATTCCTTGTAAGTCGCAATAAAAGGAGTTAGAAAGAGGGACTGACGTATCAGTCTGTTCCCTGGTAGCGATATAGAGGGTAATGGCGCACAGGAAGACGTCTTTTGAATCGGGCTCTGACTCGCCAGAGGCATCAGATTTTCCACAGTTCGAGAACTTGACCTAGGTGCGACCAGAGTCTCCATCTGACTAACAGAGTCAGTCAATGGGGAAAGAGCGCGTGTGTGGAGTTTCCTGCTGGCTTCCTGCGTTGGGAGGGCCTACCGGTGCTGGCCTAGACAGTACGGCCATATTCCACTGACTTTACCATGTTTGGGATCCCTGCCCCTAGAGATTTCAGCCAATGTAGCCTTTGCAGCGTCTCTCCTCAAGTGAAGACTAGGGTATCCATGGGACTGATCTTTCACAGGCTTCCCTTGTTGCAGTGGTGTTTGGACTGCCAAGATGCAAGAAACATGGCGCTGCGCCTAGGGGCCTCAGTTTCCCATTCAGAACAGTCCTTAGCTCCAGGGCTCTCTGCTACAGACAGACATGGGGAAACTAGCTGCTGACTTAGGGTGCCTTCAGTTCTGTACCTGCGGTTGGAGCGCAGAAGTGTTTTGAGCGAGTATTTGTGAAAGAATGAATTTGTCGCTGCAGGGCTCGAGAGGCTCTGCCTGCCCAGAGCTGGGCCTCAGTTTCCCAGTCAGAAACGCCCTAGTCATCTAGTAGAGCTCTCTGCATCTAAGTGCAGAAGCTGAACATGGGGAAATAAGCCGGGCTGGAGGAGGGTTCCTTGTAGGCTCCCATACCACTGTCGAAGCCTTACCTGGGTTTGGGGGCCTAGGCACTGTGGCCTCTTTCACTGACTTTCCAGGTATCACTTCCCAGCCCCTTGTGATTTTCAGCCAGATGCAGCCTTGCAGCAGGGTCTCTTCCTTAGAGTCAAAAAAGGTAGCCCAAGGGACTGCTTATTCAGTCTTCCCTGGTGCAAAGAGGTGTTTGGCTGTGAAGACGCCAGAACAATGGCTCTGCTCCCAGGGCCTCAGTTTTCCCAGTCAGAACAGACCTAGTCTCCAGAGCTCTCTGCTACAGAGCAGACATGGGGAAAAAGCGCTGTGGAGGGTTCCTTCACGTTCCCTGGGCACTGTCGAAAGCCTTACCTGGGCTTTTGGAGCTAGGCACTGTGGCCTCTTTCACTGACTTTCCAGGTATATCACTTCCCAGCCCCTTGTGATTTTCAGCCAGATGCAGCCTTGCAGGGTCTCTTCCTTAGAGTCAAAAAAGGTAGCCCAAGGGACTGCTTATTCAGTCTTCCCTGGTGCAAGAGGTGTGTTTGGCTGTGAAGACGCCAGAACAATGGCTCTGCTCCCAGGGCCTCAGTTTCCCAGTCAGAACAGACCTAGTCTCCAGAGCTCTCTGCTACAGAGCAGACATGGGGAAAATAGCTCTGAGGAGGGTGCCTTCAGGTTCCAGGGCACTGTCGAAGCCCTTACCTGGGTGCTGGGGCCTAGGCACTGTGGCCTCTTTCACTGACTTTCCAGGTATCACTTCCCAGCCCCTTGTGATTTTTCAGCCAGATGCAGCCTTGCAGGGTCTCTTCCTTAGAGTCAAAAAAGGTAGCCCAAGGGACTGGCTTATTCAGTCTTCCCTGGTGCAAGAGGTGTTTGGCTGTGAAGACGCCAGAACAATGGCTCTGCTCCCAGGGCCTCAGTTTCCCAGTCAGAACAGACCTAGTCTCCAGAGCTCTCTGCTACAGAGCAGACATGGGGAAAAAGCTCTGAGGAGGGTTCCTTGAGGTTCCCTGCCTTGGGGAAGCCCTACCCGGGGCTTTGGGGCCTAGGCACTGTGGCCTCTTTCACTGACTTTCCAGGTATCACTTCCAGCCCCTTGTGATTTTCAGCCAGATGCAGCCTTGCAGGGTCTCTTCCCTTAGAGTCAAAAAAGGTAGCCCAAGGGACTGCTTATTCAGTCTTCCCTGGTGCAAGAGGTGTTTGGCTGTGAAGACGCCAGAACAAATGGCTCTGCTCCCAGGGCCTCAGTTTCCCAGTCAGAACAGACCTAGTCTCCAGAGCTCTCTGCTACAGAGCAGACATGGGGAAAAAGCTCTGAGGAGGGTTCCTTGAGGCTCCCTGCCTTGTCGAAGCCTTACCTGGGCTTTGGGGCCTAGGCACTGTGGCCTCTTTCACTGACTTTCCAGGTATCACTTCCCAGCCCCTTGTGATTTTCAGCCAGATGCAGCCTTGCAGGGTCTCTTCCTTAGAGTCAAAAAAGGTAGCCCAAGGGACTGCTTATTCAGTCTTCCCTGGTGCAAGAGGTGTTTGGCTGTGAAGACGCCAGAACAACAATGGCTCTGCTCCCAGGGCCTCAGTTTCCCAGTCAGAACAGACCTAGTCTCCAGAGCTCTCTGCTACAGAGCAGACATGGGGAAAAAAAGCTCTGAGGAGGGTGCCTTCACGTTCCAGGGCACTGTCGAAGCCTTACCTGGGCTTTGGAGCCTAGGCACTGTGGCCTCTTTCACTGACTTTCCAGGTATCACTTCCCAGCCCCTTGTGATTTTCAGCCAGATGCAGCCTTGCAGGGTCTCTTCCTTAGAGTCAAAAAAGGTAGCCCAAGGGACTGCTTATTCAGTCTTCCCTGGTGCAAGAGGTGTTTGGCTGTGAAGACGCCAGAACAATGGCTCTGCTCCCAGGGCCTCAGTTTCCCAGTCAGAACAGACCTAGTCTCCAGAGCTCTCTGCTACAGAGCAGACATGGGGAAAAAAGCGCTGTGGAGGGTGCCTTCACGTTCCAGGGCACTGTCGAAGCCTTACCTGGGCTTTGGAGCCTAGGCACTGTGGCCTCTTTCACTGACTTTCCAGGTATCACTTCCCAGCCCCTTGTGATTTTCAGCCAGATGCAGCCTTTGCAGGGTCTCTTCCTTAGAGTCAAAAAAGGTAGCCCAAGGGACTGCTTATTCAGTCTTCCCTGGTGCAAGAGGTGTTTGGCTGTGAAGACGCCAGAACAATGGCTCTGCTCCCAGGGCCTCAGTTTCCCAGTCAGAACAGACCTAGTCTCCAGAGCTCTCTGCTACAGAGCAGACATGGGGAAATAGCTCTGAGGAGGGTTCCTTGAGGCTCCCTGCCTTGGGGAAGCCCTACCCGGGCTTTGGGGCCTAGGCACTGTGGCCTCTTTCACTGACTTTCCAGGTATCACTTCCCAGCCCCTTGTGATTTTCAGCCAGATGCAGCCTTGCAGGGTCTCTTCCTTAGAGTCAAAAAAAGGTAGCCCAAGGGACTGCTTATTCAGTCTTCCCTGGTGCAAGAGGTGTTTGGGCTGTGAAGACGCCAGAACAATGGCTCTGCTCCCAGGGCCTCAGTTTCCCAGTCAGAACAGACCTAGTCTCCAGAGCTCTCTGCTACAGAGCAGACATGGGGGGGAAATAGCTCTGAGGAGGGTTCCCTTCACGTTCCCTGGCACTGTCGAAGCCCTACCCTGGGGGCTTTGGGGCCTAGGCACTGTGGCCTCTTTCACTGACTTTCCAGGTATCACTTCCCAGCCCCTTGTGATTTTCAGCCAGATGCAGCCTTGCAGGGTCTCTTCCTTAGAGTCAAAAAAGGTAGCCCAAGGGACTGCTTATTCAGTCTTCCCTGGTGCAAGAGGTGTTTGGCTGTGAAGACGCCAGAACAATGGCTCTGCTCCCAGGCCTCAGTTTCCCAGTCAGAACAGACCTAGTCTCCAGAGCTCTCTGCTACAGAGCAGACATGGGGAAAAAGCTCTGTGGAGGGTGCCTTCCTTGACGTTCCAGGGCACTGTCGAAGCCTTACCTGGGCTTTGGGGCCTAGGCACTGTGACCTCTTTCACTGACTTTTCAGGTATCACTTCCCAGCCCCTTGTGATTTTCAGCCAGATGCAGCCTTGCAGGGTCTCTTCCTTAGAGTCAAAAAAAGGTAGCCCAAGGGACTGCTTATTCAGTCTTCCCTGGTGCAAGAGGTGTTTGGCTGTGAAGACGCCAGAACAATGGCTCTGCTCCCAGGGCCTCAGTTTCCCAGTCAGAACAGACCTAGTCTCCAGAGCTCTCTGCTACAGAGCAGACATGGGGAAAAAGCGCTGTTGGAAGGTGCCTTTCAAGTTCCAGGGGCACTGTTCGAATGCAATACATGGGTTTTGGTGCCCTTGGCTCTGTGGCCTTACTTTCACTGACTTTCAAGGGTTTCACTTACCTAGCCCTTGTGATTTTCAGCCAGATTCAGCCCTTGCAGGGTCTCTTCCCATAGAGTCATAAAAGGTTTTGTTGCCCCGAAGGGTACCTGCTTATTGCTGTCTTCCCTGGGTGCTAGAGGTGTTTGGGCTGTGAAGACCCAGCCCAAAAACAAATGGGGCTCTGCTTCCCACGGGACCTCTCATTTCCTTCACAGTCAGGAACATACCTAGTCTTCCAGAGACTCTATGGAACAGAAAAGAACAGGGACCTGGGAGGAAAAATAGCTCTCTGGGGGAGGCCCGTTCAATGTCCCTGTCTTGGGGAAGCGAGGAAGATCCTACCCCCCGCTTTGTGAGTGCTAGGAGCATTAAGGTACTGGTGGCCATCTTTCTCCACTTACACCACCGTCACTGGACTATGCCAGGTATCCACTTACAAGCCCCCCTTGTGTATTTATCAGACCAAATGCAGCCTAGCAGGGTCTTTTCACTTTGGGAGACACAATTTAATAAATCGGACCCCCAAGGGTATGCTTATTCAGTCTTTCCCTGGTGCAAGGAGGGTGTGTTCGCTGTGATAGGTGCCCCAGAATACATATGGCTCTGCCTCCCAGGCGGCCTCTGTTTCACACCATCAGAACTAGTCCGATGGTAGCCAGATGGTCTCATGCTACATCAGAGCCGACATGGGGGAAAAAAAAAGCGCTGAAGCAGAGGAGCCTTGCACGTGTCAGGTTTCTCCCTGCCTTGGGGACCATGCCCGTCACTGGTGGGGTGGGGGCAGGGGCTACTTGGGTGGCAGCCTCAGGGCATAGGGTTGGGGAATTGTTCCTCGGTTGGGACACTTCAAATCACTTCAACTTCCCAGCGGGGGTGTGGGGATGGATGTGGAAGCCAGGGATGTGGGGACAGGCAGGGAGATCTAGTGGGATTTTTCTTCTTTCGGTGGCAAGGTCAAAAAATTCCAAAAGGCTAGTAGGAGGGGTAGGAAGCTGTGGATTTGTCAAGTGACAGTGGTACTCTCCCAGAGGCGCCCCCCCCCTTGAGGGGGTGGCGCTGTGAAGAAGACCCGCCAGTACAATGGCTCTGCTCACAGGGCACGTCAGTTTCCCAGAATGTCAGAACAGACCTAGTGCTGCCAGAAGCTCTCTGCTACAGAGCAGACATGGGGGAAAATAGTTTCCTGAGAGGCTGGGGCCTTAGGAGCCGTTCCCCTTCCTTGGGACACGTGGAAGAAAGGCCTTAAACCAAACCGGGTGCTGTTGAGCCTAGGCAATGGTGACCTCTTTCATTGGAGCTTTCCAATTATCAGGGGACGCATCTCCTTTCCCCAGGCCCCATGGTGCTTTTCAGGCACAGATGCAGCCTTGCAGGGTCTCTTTCTACCTTAGAGTCAAAAAAGGTAGCCCAAGGGACTGCTGCTGCTTTTCAGGGTCTTTTTTCCACTGGTGCATAAGAGTGGTGTTTGTGGCTGTGAGGACGCCATGAACAATGGCTCTCTGCTCCCAGGGCCTCAAGTTCCCAGTCCTGAACAGACCTATGTCTCCATGAGCTCTCTGCTACAGAGCAGATGACATGGGGAAAATTGAGCGGTGTGGAACGGTTCCTTGAGGCTCCTGGCCCTGTCGAAAGCCATATACCCAACTGGGGGGGGTGCTGGGGCGCTAGGCACGAGTTGTTCTGCCTTTTGTTTCAAACTGATTTCCAGGTATCACTTAACCAGCCCCTTTGTGATTTTCAGCCAGATGCAGCCTTGCAGGGTCTCTTCTCCTAGCTTTCCTTATTTTTCCTCAAAAAAAAAGTGTAGCCCCAGAAGAGGGCTTATTAACAGAGCTCGTTTTTCCCTGGGTGCAAGAGGATGTTTTTTGGCTTGTGAAGGCACGCCAGACAACAATGGCTCCTGCTCCCAGTGGCCCCTGCAGTTTCAACCCAGTCCTTAGAGGACAGCACCATCTAGTCTGCCACAAGAGCTCTCTGCTACAGAGCAGACACATGGGGAAATAGAGGACGCTCTGAGGAGAAGTTGCCTTATCCTAAGTGTTCAGAGCCATGTCGAAGCCCTTACCCTGGTGGCTTGGAGCCTAAGGCACTGTGGCCTCCTTCATACTGACTTTCAGATACAACCTTCACAGCCTTCCATGAGTGATTTTACCGCCCGAATCCAGCCTTAGCAGGGTCTCTTCCCTTAGAGTCAACAAAAGGGTTAGGACCATGAAGCCAATCTTTATTCAGGTCTATTCCCTTGTGCCAAAGAGGTGTTTTGGCTGGTGAGAGGACGCCAGAACAATTGAGCTCTGCGCTCACCTAAGGGTCCCGTCCATTTCCACAGTCACATCCGAACAGACTAGGTCTCCAGAGCATCTCTGCTAACAGCAGCAGCACACTGTTGGAAATAGCCTTGTGGATGGGGTCCTCCACGCCTCCCTACTTGGGCGAAGCCCTACCCGCTTGCCTTTGCTGGGGCCTAGGCACTGTGGCCTCTCACTACTTCCACTGTGGACTTTCCCAGGTACATCACCCCAGTGATTGTGATTTTCAGGGCCAGATGCAGCCTTGCTGTGTCTCTTCCTTAGAGGGACAGGAAAAACCTATGCCCACGGGACTGGCAATTCAGAACTCTCCACGTGTCGTGGATGGTGGTAAAGACGGTGTTGGTCGAGGCTGTGAAGACGCCAGAACAATGGTTCCTGCTCCCAGGGAGCCCTCAGTTTTTCCGCAGTCAGAACAGGACCTAGTTCCCCTACCCAGAGCCTCCTCTGCTACAGAGCAAACATGGGGAAGAGTGAGCCTGCGCAGCGTGCCCTTCACGTTCCATGACACTGGAAAACTTACCTGGGCTTTGGAGTAGCTAGGCACTGTGGCCCTCTTGTCCACTGACTTTCCATGATAACACTACTTCCCAGCCCACTTGTGATTTTCAGCAGCAGAAACCAACGTGCAACAGGGAACCTTCCCTTAGAGTCAAAAAAGGTAGCCCAAGGGACTGCTTATTCAGTTTCTTCCCTGGTGCAAGAGGTGTTTGGCTGTGAAGACGCCAGAACAAATGTGCTCTGCCCTCCTTTTCAAATGGAGTTTCCCCCAGTCAGAACAGACCTAGTCTCCAGAGCTCTTCTGCTCTGCTACAGAGCAGACATGGGGAAAAAGCGCGCTGACGGAGTGGTCGTCCTGCAACGTTCCAGGGCAAAACTGTCCGAAGCCTTAACCTGGGGTTTGGAGCCTAAGCACTGTGGCCTCTTTCCACTGACTTTCCTCCAGGTATCACTTCCTTCCCAGCCCCTTTGTGATTTCTTCAGCCAGAATGCAGCCTGCAGGGTCTCTATCCTTAGGAGTCAAAAAAGGTAGCCCAAGGGACTGCTTATTCAGGGTTTCCCCTGGTGCAAGAGGTGGTTGGCTGTGAAGACTTTGGCAGACTACAGGCAAATGGGCTCTTTCCTTAGGCAAGCACTCTTCAACTCAAGCTTTCCCAGGCCCCCAGATTTTTTCTTCCCCTTCAGATAGAACAGAGCACTCTCCTATTCTGAGCACTCTCTGCTACAGGAAGCTACATGGAGCAAATATGAGATGGGAGGGTGCTCTTCAGGAAGTTCCAGGTGCCTCCTTGTCGAAGCTCCAACCATGGGTTCTTGGAGGCCATAGGCACTACTGGGTGTTGGCCACATCTTTCAACTGACATTCCAGGTATCACACTTCCCAGCCCCTTTGTGATTTTCAGCCAGATGCAGCCTTTTTAATCCTCTTCTTCCTTAGAGTCAAAAAAGGTAGCCCAAGGGACTGGCTTATTCAGTCCTTCCCTGGTGCAAGAGAGTGTTTGGCTGTGAAGACGCTACAGAACATGTGGCTCTGCTTACCCAGGGCCTCATCTTCTCCAGTCAAAACAGACCTAGTCTCCATTGCTCTCTGCTACAGAGCAGACCGGGACTGGCGGAAATAGCTCTGGAGGAGGGTATACCTTGAGGCGCCTTGCGATATTGGGGAAGCCTTACCTACTGTGCTTTGCGAGCCTAAGCACTGTGGCCTCTTTCACTGACTTTCCCAGGTATCAACACTTCCCAGCCCCTTGTGATATTTCAGCCAGATGCAGCCTTGCAGGGTTCTCTTCATTAGAGTCAAAAAAGGTAGCCCCAGACGCTGCTATATTCAGTTCCTTCCCCTGGTGCAAGAGGTGTTTGGCTGTGAAGACCGCCAGAACAATGGCTTCTGCTCCCAGGGCCTCAGATTTTCCCAGTCAGAACAGACCTAGTCTCTCAGAGCTCCTCTGCTACAGAGCAGACATGGGAAAAAGCGCTGTGGAGGTGTTGCCTTCACGTTCCAGGGCACTGTCGAAGCCTTACCTGGGCTTTTGGAGCCTAGGCAACTGTGGCCTCTTTCACTGACTTTCCAGGTATCACTTCCCAGCCCCCTTGTGATTTTCAGCCAGATGCAGCCTTGCAGGGTCTCTTCCTTAGAGAGTCAAAAAAGGTAGCCCAAGGGACTGCTTATATTCAGTCTTCCCTGGTGCAAGGTTGAGGTGTTTGGCTGTGAAAGACGCCAGAACAATGGCTCTGCTCCCCAGGGCCTCAGTTTCCCAGTCAGAACAGACCTAGTCTCCAGAGCTCTCTGCTACAGAGCAGACCATATGGGAAAATAGCTCCTGAGGGAGGGTTCCTGCAGGTCTCCTGTTCCATGGGGAAGCGATACCCGGGTTGCTGGGCTTTGGAGCCTAGGCACTGTGCGCTCTTTCACTGACTTTTCCAGGTATCATTTCCCAGCCCTTGTGATTTTCAGCCAGATGCAGCCTTGCAGGGTCTCTTCCTTTAAGTCAAAAAAGGGCTCCCAAGGAGACTGCTTATTTCATTCTTCCCTGGTGCAAGACGGTGTTTGGCTGTGAAGACGCCAGAACAATGGCTCTGCTCCCAGGGCCTCAGGATTTCCCCAGTCAGAATGCTTATTCAGTCTTCCCTGGTGTGCAAGAGGTGTTTGGCTGTGAAGACGCCAGCCAGAACAATGGCTCTGCTCCCAGGGCCTCAGTTTCCCAGTCAGAACAGACCTAGTCTCCAGAGAGCTCTCTGCTACAGAGCAGACATGGGGGGAAAAAGCTCTGAGGAGGGTTCCTTGAGGCTCCCTGCTTTTTCCCAGCACTGGGGAAGCCTTACCTGGGCTTTGGAGCCTAGGCACTGTGGCCTCTTTCACTGACTTTTCCAGGTATCCACTTCCCAGCCCCTTGTGATTTTCAGCCAGATGCAGCCTTGCAGGGGTCTCTTCCTTAGAGTCAAAAAAGGTAGCCCAAGGGACTGCTTATTCAGTCTTCTCCCTGGTGCAAGAGGTGTTTGGCTGTGAAGAAGACGCCAGAACAATGGCTCTGCTCCCAGGGCCTCAGTTTTTCCCAGTCAGAACAGACCTAGTCTCCAGAGCTCTCTGCTACAGAGCAGACATGGGGGGAAATAGCTCTGAGGAGGGTGCCTTCAGGCGTTCCAGGGCACTGGTGGAAAGCCTTACCCAGGGCTTTGGAGCCTAGGCACTGTGGCCTCTCTTTCACTGACTTTCCAGGGTATCACTTCCCAGCCCCTTGTGATTTTCAGCCAGATGCAGCCTTGCAGGGTCTCTTCCTTAGAGTCAAAAAAGGTAGCCCAAGGGACTGCTTATTCAGTCTTCCCTGGTGCAAGAGGTGTTTGGCTGTGAAGACGCCATGAACAATGGCTCTGCTCCCAGGGCCTCAGTTTTCCCAGTCAGAACAGACCTAGTCTCCAGAGCTCTCTGCTACAGAGCAGACACATGGGGAAAAGAGCGCTGTGAGGAGGGTGCCTTGAGGCTCCCAGCCTTGGCACTGCCGAAGCCTTACCTGGGCTTGGTGCAAGCCTAGGCACTGTGGCCTCTTTCACTGACTTTCCAGGTATCACTTCCCAGCCCTTGTGATTTTCAGCCAGATGCAGCCTTGCAGGGTCTCTTCCTTAGAGTCAAAAAAGGTAGCCCAAGGGACTGCTTTTCAGTCTTCCCTGGTGCAAGAGGTGTTTGGGCTGTGAAGACGCCAGAACAATGGCTCTGCTCCCCAGGGCCTCAGTTTCCCAGTCAGAACAGACCTAGTCTCCAGAGCTCTCTGCTACAGAGCAGACATGGGGAAAAAGCTCTGAGGAGGGTGCCTTGAGGTTCCCCTGCCTTTGTGGAAGCCCTACCCTGGGCTTTGGAGCCTAGGCACTGTGGCCTCTTTCACTGACTTTCCAGGTATCACTTCCCAGCCCCTTGTTGATGATTTTTTCAGCCAGAGATGCAGCCTTTGCAGGGTTCTCTTCCTTTTAGAGTCAAAAAAAGGTAGCCCAAGGGACTGCTTATTCAGTCTTCCCTGGTGCAAGAGGTGTTTGGCTGTGAAGACGCCCAGAACAATGGCTCTGCTCCCAGGGCCTCAGTTTCCCAGTCAGAAACAGACCTAGTCTCCAGAGCTCTCTGCTACAGAGCAGACATGGGGAAAAAGCTCTGAGGAGGGTGCCTTCACGTTCCCAGGCCTTGGGGTCGCCCTTACCTGGGGCTTTGGAGCCTAGGCACTGTGGCCTCTTTCACTGACTTTTTCCAGGTATCACTTCCCAGCCCCTTGTGATTTTTCAGCCAGATGCAGCCTTGCAGGGTCTCTTCCTTAGAGTCAAAAAAGGTAGCCCAAGGGACTGCTTATTCAGTCTTCCCTGGTGCAAGAGGTGTTTGGCTGTGAAGACGCCAGAACAATGGCTCTGCTCCCAGGGCCTCAGTTTCCCAGTCAGAACAGACCTAGTCTCCAGAGCTCTCTGCTACAGAGCAGACATGGGGAAAAAAGCTCTGTGGAGGGTTCCTTCACGTTCCCAGGGCACTGTCGGAAGCCTTACCTGGGCTGGAGGCCTAGGCACTGTGGCCTCTTTCACTGACTTTCCAGGTATCACTTCCCAGCCCCTTGTGATTTTTCAGCCAGATGCAGCCTTGCAGGGTCTCTTCCTTAGAGTCAAAAAAGGTAGCCCAAGGGACTGCTTATTCAGTCTTCCCTGGTGCAAGAGGTGTTTGGCTGTGAAGACGCCAGAACAAATGGCTCTGCTCCCAGGGCCTCCAGTTTTCCCAGTCAGAACAGACCTAGTCTCCAGAGAGCTCTCTGCTACAGAGCAGACATGACATGGGGAAAAAGCGCTCTGAGGAGGGTTGCCTTCACGTTCCAGGCACTTGGGGAAGCCCTACCTGGGCTGCTGGAGCCTAGGCACTGTGGCCTCTTTCACTGACTTTCCAGGTATCACTTCCCAGCCCCCCCTGTGATTTTCAGCCAGATGCAGCCTTGCAGGGTCTCTTCCTTAGAGTCAAAAAAGGTAGCCCAAGGGACTGCTTATTCAGTCTTCCCTGGTGCAAGAGGTGTTTGGCTGTGAAGACGCCAGAACAATGGGCTCTGCTCCCAGGGCCTCAGTTTCCCAGTCAGAACAGACCTAGTCTCCAGAGCTCTCTGCTACAGAGCAGACATGGGGAAAAAGCTCTGAGGAGGGTGGAGGGTGCCTTCACACGTTCCAGGGCACTGTCGAAGCCTTACCTGGGCTTTGGAGCCTAGGCACTGTGGCCTCTCTTTCACTGACTTTCCAGGTATCACTTCCCAGCCCCTTGTGATTTTCAGCCAGATGCAGCCTTTGCAGGGTCTCTCTTCCTTAGAGTCAAAAAAAGGTAGCCCAAGGGACTGCTTATTCAGTCTTCCCCTGGTGCAAGAGGTGTTTGGCTGTGAAGACGCCAGAACAATGGCTCTGCTCCCAGGGCCTCAGTTTCCCAGTCAGAACAGACCTAGTCTCCAGAGCTCTCTGCTACAGAGCAGACATGGGGAAAAAAGCTCTGTGGAGGGTGCCTTCACGGCTCCCTGCACTGTCGAAAGCCTTACCCGGGGGCTTTGCTGGGGCCTAGGCACTGTGGCCTCTTTCACTGACTTTCCAGGTATCACTTCCCAGCCCCTTGTGATTTTCAGCCAGATGCAGCCTTGCAGGGTCTCTTCCTTAGAGTCAAAAAAGGTAGCCCAAGGGACTGCTTATTCAGTCTTCCCTGGTGCAAGAGGTGTTTGGCTGTGAAGAAGACGCCCAGAACAATGGCTCTGCTGCTCCCAGGGCCTCAGTTTCCCAGTCAGAACAGACCTAGTCTCCAGAGCTCTCTGTGCTACAGAGCAGACATGGGGAAAAAAAAAAGCGCTGTGAGGAGGGGTCCCTTCACGTTCCCTGCACTGTCGAAGCCTTACCTGGGGCTTTGGAGCCTAGGCACTGTGGCCTCTTTCACTGACTTTCCAGGTATCACTTCCCAGCCCCCAGCCCCTTGTGATTTTTCAGCCAGATGCAGCCTTGCAGGGTCTCTTCCTTAGAGTCAAAAAAGGTAGCCCAAGGGACTGCTTATTCAGTCTTCCCTGGTGCAAGAGGTGTTTGGGCTGTGAAGACGCCAGAACAATGGCTCTGCTCCCAGGGCCCTCAGTTTCCCAGTCAGAACAGACCTAGTCTCCAGAGCTCTCTGCTACAGAGCAGACATGGGGAAAAAAGCGCTGAGGAGGGTTTCCTTCACGTTCCAGGGCACTGTCGAAGCCCTACCCCGGGCTTTGGAGCCTAGGCACTGTGGCCTCTTTCACTGACTTTCCAGGTATCACTTCCCAGCCCCTTGTGATTTTCAGCCAGATGCAGCCTTTGCAGGGTCTCTTCCTTAGAGTCAAAAAAAGGTAGCCCAAGGGACTGCTTATTCAGTCTTCCCTGGTGCAAGAGGTGTTTGGCTGTGAAGACGCCAGAACAATGGCTCTGCTCCCAGGGCCTCAGTTTCCCAGTCAGAACAGACCTAGTCTCCAGAGCTCTCTGCTACAGAGCAGACATGGGGAAAAAAGCGCTGTGGAGGGTGCCTTCACGTTCCAGGGCACTGTCGAAGCCTTACCTGGGCTTTGGAGCCTAGGCACTGTGGCCTCTTTCACTGACTTTCCAGGTATCACTTCCCCCAGCCCCTTGTGATTTTCAGCCAGATGCAGCCTTGCAGGGTCAGGGTCTCTTCCTTAGAGTCAAAAAAAGGTAGCCCAAGGGACTGCTTATTCAGTCTTCCCCTGGTGCAAGAGGTTTGTTTGGCTGTGAAGACGCCAGAACAATGGCTCTGCTCCCAGGGCCTCAGTTTCCCCAGTCAGAACAGACCTAGTCTCCAGAGCTCTCTCTGCTACAGAGCAGACATGGGGAAAAAGCTCTCTGAGGAGAGGGTGCCTTGACGTTCCAGGGCCTGGGGAAGCCTTACCTGGGCTTTGGGGCCTAGGCACTGTGGCCTCTTTCACTGACTTTCCAGGTATCACTTCCCAGCCCCTTGTGATTTTCAGCCAGATGCAGCCTTGCAGGGTCTCTTCCTTAGAGTCAAAAAAGGTAGCCCAAAGGACTGCTTATTCAGTCTTCCCTGGTGCAAGAGGTGTTTGGCTGTGAAGACGCCAGAACAATGGCTCTGCTCCCAGGGCCTCAGTTTCCCAGTCAGAACAGACCTAGTCTCCAGAGCTCTCTGCTACAGAGCAGACATGGGGGGAAAAAGCTCTGTGGAGGGTGCCCTTCACGTTCCCAGGGCACTGTCGAAGCCTTACCTGGGCTTTGGAGCCTAGGCACTGTGGCCTCTTTCACTGACTTTCCAGGTATCACTTCCCAGCCCCTTGTGATTTTCAGCCAGATGCAGCCTTGCAGGGTCTCTTCCTTAGAGTCAAAAAAGGTAGCCCAAGGGACTGCTTATTCAGTCTTCCCTGGTGCAAGAGAGGTGTTTGGCTGTGAAGACGCCAGAACAATGGCTCTGCTCCCAGGGCCTCAGTTTCCCAGTCAGAACAGACCTAGTCTCCAGAGCTCTCTGCTACAGAGCAGCAGACATGGGGAAAAAAGCGCTCTGGAGGAGGTTTGCCTTCACGTTCCAGGGCACTGTCGAAGCCCTTACCTGGGCTTTGGGAGCCTAGGCACTGTGGCCTCTTTCACTGACTTTCCAGGTATCACTTCCCAGCCCCTTTGTGATTTTTTTCAGCCAGATGCAGCCTTGCAGGGTCTCTTTCCTTAGAGTCAAAAAAGGTAGCCCAAGGGACTGCTTATTCAGTCTTCCCTGGTGCAAGAGGTGTTTGGCTGTGAAGACGCCAGAACAATGGCTCTGCTCCCAGGGCCTCAGTTTCCCAGTCAGAACAGACCTAGTCTCCAGAGAGCTCTCTGCTACAGAGCAGACATGGGGAAAAAGCGCTGAGGAGGGTTCCTTGAGGCTCCCTGGGCACTGGGGAAGCCCTACCCGGGTGCTGGGGCCTAGGCACTGTGGCCTCTTTCACTGACTTTCCAGGTATCACTTCCCAGCCCCTTGTGATTTTCAGCCAGATGCAGCCTTGCAGGGTCTCTTCCTTAGAGTCAAAAAAAAGGTAGCCCAAGGGACTGCTTATTCAGTCTTCCCTGGTGCAAGAGGTGTTTGGCTGTGAAGACGCCCCAGAACAATGGCTCTGCTCCCAGGGCCTCAGTTTCCCAGTCAGAACAGACCTAGTCTCCAGAGCTCTCTGCTACAGAGCAGACATGGGGAAAAAAAGCGCTGTGGAGGGTGGTGCCTTTCACGTTCCAGGGCACTGTGGGAAGCCTTACCTGGGCTTTGGGAGGGCCTAGGCACTGTGGCCTCTTTCACTGACTTTCCAGGTATCACTTCCCAGCCCCTTGTGATTTTCAGCCAGATGCAGCCTTGCAGGGTCTCTTCCTTAGAGTCAAAAAAAAAGGTAGCCCAAGGGACTGCTTATTCAGTCTTTCCTGGTGCAAGAGGTGTTTGGCTGTGAAGACGCCAGAACAATGGCTCTGCTCTGCTCCCAGGGCCTCAGTTTCCCAGTCAGAACAGACCTAGTCTCCAGAGCTCTCTGCTACAGAGCAGAGCAGACATGGGGGAAAAAGCGCGCTGTGGAGGGTTCCTTCACGTTCCCAGGGCACTGTCGAAGCCTTACCTGGGCTTTGGAGCCTAGGCACTGTGGCCTCTTTCACTGACTTTCCAGGTATCACTTTCCCAGCCCCTTGTGATTTTTCAGCCAGATGCAGCCTTGCAGGGTCTCTTCCTTAGAGTCAAAAAAGGTAGCCCAAGGGACTGCTTATTCAGTCTTCCCTGGTGCAAGAGGTGTTTGGCTGTGAAGACGCCAGAAACAATGGCTCTGCTCCCAGGGCCTCAGTTTCCCAGTCAGAACAGACCTAGTCTCCAGAGCTCTCTGCTACAGAGCAGACATGGGGAAAAAGCGCTGTGGAGGGTGCCTTCACGTTCCCTGCACTGGGGACTGTCGAAGCCTTACCTTACCTGGCTTTGGAGCCTAGGCACTGTGGCCTCTTTCACTGACTTTCCAGGGTATCACTTCCCAGCCCCTTGTGATTTTCAGCCAGATGCAGCCTTGCAGGGTCTCTTCCTTAGAGTCAAAAAAGGTAGCCCAAGGGACTGCTTATTCAGTCTTCCCTGGTGCAAGAGGTGTTTGGCTGTGAAGACGCCAGAACAATGGCTCTGCTCCCAGGGCCTCAGTTTCCAGTCAGTCAGAACAGACCTAGTCTCCAGAGCTCTCTGCTACAGAGCAGACATGGGGAAAAAGCGCTGTGGAGGGTGCCTTCCTTGAGGTTCCAGGGCACTGTCGAAAGCCTTACCTGGGCTTTGGAGCCTAGGCACTGTGGCCTCTGGCCTCTTTCACTGACTTTCCAGGTATCACTTCCCAGCCCCCCTTGTGATTTTCAGCCAGATGCAGCCTTGCAGGTCTCTCTCCTTAGAGTCAAAAAAGGTAGCCCAAGGGACTGCTTATTCATTCAGTCTTCTTTCCCTGGTGCAAGAGGTGTTTTGGCTGTGAAGAAGACGCAGAACAATGGCTCTGCTCCCAGGGCCTCAGTTTCCCAGTCAGAACAGACCTAGTCTCCAGAGCTCTCTGCTACAGAGCAGACATGGGGAAAAAGCGCTGTGGGAGGGTTCCTTTCACGTTCCAGGGCACTGTCGAAGCCTTACCTGGGCTTTGGAGCCTAGGCACTGTGGCCTCTTTCACTGACTTTCCAGGTATCACTTCCCAGCCCCTTGTGATTTTCAGCCAGATGCAGCCTTGCAGGGTCTCTCTCTTCCTTAGAGTCAAAAAAAGGTAGCCCAAGGGACTGCTTATTCAGTCTTCCCTGGTGCAAGAGGTGTTTGGCTGTGAAGACGCCAGAACAATGGCTCTGCTCCCAGGGCCTCAGTTTTTCCCAGTCAGAACAGACCTAGTCTCCAGAGCTCTCTGCTACTACAGAGCAGACATGGGGAAAAAAGCGCTGTGGAGGAGGGGTTCCTTCACGTTCCAGGGCACTGTCGAAGCCCTTACCTGGGCTTTTGGAGCCTAGGCACTGTGGCCTCTTTCACTGACTTTCCAGGTATCACTTCCCAGCCCCTTGTGATTTTCAGCCAGATGCAGCCTTGCAGGGTCTCTTCCTTAGAGTCAAAAAAGTAGCCCAAGGGGACTGCTTATTCAGTCTTCCCTGGTGCAAGAGGTGTTTTGGCTGTGAAGACGCCAGAACAATGGGCTCTCTGCCCTTCCCCCAGGGCCTCAGTTTCCCAGTCAGAACAGACCTAGTCTCTCCAGAGCTCTCTGCTACAGAGCAGAGACATGGGGACATGGGGAAATAGCGCTGTGGAGGGTGTGCCTTCACGTTCCAGGGCACTGTGGGAAAGCCTTACCTGGGCTTTGGAGCCTAGGCACTGTGGCCTCTCTTTCACTGACTTTCCAGGTATCACTTCCCAGCCCCTTGATGATTTTCAGCCAGATGCAGCCTTGCAGGGTCTCTTCCTTAGAGTCAAAAAAGGTAGCCCAAGGGACTGCTTATTCAGTCTTCCCTGGTGCAAGAGGTGTTTTGCTGGCTGTGAAGAAGACGCCACAATGGCAATGCTCTGCTCCCAGGGCCTCAGTTTCCCCAGTCAGAACAGACCTAGTCTCCAGAGCTCTCTGCTACAGAGCAGACATGGGGAAAAAGCTCTGAGGAGGGTGCCTTCACGTTCCAGGGCACTGTCGAAGCCCTTACCCGGGGCTTTGGGCCTAGGCACTGTGGCCTCTTTCACTGACTTTCCAGGTATCACTCACCCCAGCCCCTTGTGATTTTCAGCCAGATGCAGCCTTGCAGGGTCTCTTTCCTTAGAGTCAAAAAAGGTAGCCCCCAAGGGACTGCTTATTCATCAGTCTTCCCTGGTGCAAGAGGTGTTTGGCTGTGAAGACGCCAGAACAATGGCTCTCTGCTCCCAGGGGCCTCAGTTTTCCCAGTCAGAACAGACCTAGTCTCCAGAGCTCTCTGCTACAGAGCAGACACATGGGGAAAAAGCGCTGCTGAGGAGGGTGCCTCACGTTCCAGGGCCCTGTCGGGGAGCCTTACCCGGGTGCTTTGGAGCCTAGGCACTGTGGCCTCTTTCACTGACTTTCCAGGTATCATCACTTCCCAGCCCCTTGTGATTTTCAGCCAGATGCAGCCTTGCAGGGTCTCTCTTCCTTAGAGTCAAAAAAAAGGTAGCCCAAGGGGACTGCTTATTCAGTCTTCCCTGGTGCAAGAGGTGTTTTGGCTGTGAAGACGCCAGAACAATGGCTCTGCTCCCAGGGCCTCAGTTTCCCAGTCAGAACAGACCTAGTCTCCAGAGCTCTCTGCTACAGAGCAGACATGGGGAAAAAAGCGCTGTGGAGGGTGTCCTTTCAGGTTCCAGGCCTTGGTCGAAGCCTTACCCCGGCTTTGGAGCCTAGGCACTGTGGCCTCTTTCACTGACTTTCCAGGTATCACTTCCCAGCCCCTTGTGATTTTCAGCCAGATGCAGCCTTGCAGGGTCTCTTCCTTAGAGTCAAAAAAGGTAGCCCAAGGGACTGCTTATTCAGTCTTCCCTGGTGCAAGAGGTGTTTGGCTGTGAAGACGCCAGAACAATGGCTCTGCTCCCAGGGCCTCAGTTTTCCCAGTCAGAACAGACCTAGTCTCCAGAGCTCTCTGCTACAGAGCAGACATGGGGAAAAAGCGCTGTGGAGGGTGCCTTCACGTTCCAGGGCACTTGTCGAAGCCTTACCCTGGCTTTGGAGCCTAGGCACTGTGGCCTCTTTCACTGACTTTTCCAGGTATCACTTCCCAGCCCCCCTTGTGATTTTCAGCCAGATGCAGCCTTGCAGGGTCTCTTCCTTAGAGTCAAAAAAGGTAGCCCAAGGGACTGCTTATTCAGTCTTCCCTGGTGCAAGAGGTTTTTGGCTGTGAAGACGCCCAGAACAATGGCTCTGCTCCCAGGGCCCTCAGTTCCCAGTCAGAACAGACCTAGTCTCCAGAGCTCTCTGCTACAGAGCAGACATGGGGAAAAAGCGCTGTGGAGGAGGGTGCCTTCACGTTCCAGGGCACTGTCGAAGCCTTACCTGGGCTTTGGAGCCTAGGCACTGTGGCCTCATTTTCACTGACTTTCCAGGCTACCATCGCGCAGGACATGGTGAAATAGCTTCTGTGGAGGGTGCTTGGTGAGGCCATGGCTTGGGGTCCTTAGCTCTACCTCGGCTTTGGAGCCTAGGCTGACCGTCCTCTTTCGCACTCACTTTCCAGGTATCACTTCCCAGCCCCTTGTGATTTTCAGCCAGATGCAGAGTTGCAGGGTCTCTTCCCCTTAGAGTCAAAAAAGGTAGCCCAAGGGACTGCTTATTCAGTCTTCCCTGGTGCAAGAGGTGTTTGGCTGGCTGTGAAAACGCCAGAACAATGGCTCTGCTCCCCAGGGGCCACAGTTTTCCCAGTCAGAACAGACCTATCTCTCCAGAGCTCTCTGCTACAGAGAGCGCCACATGGGGAAAAAGCGCTGTGGAGGGTGCCTACCTTCACGTTTCCCAGTGGGCCTTTGTCGAAGGCCCCTACCTGGGCTTTGGAGCACTAGGCACTGTGGCCTCTTTTCACTGACTTTCCACAGGTATCACTTCCCAGCCCCTTGTGATTTTTCAGCCAGATGCAGCCTTGGCACGGGTCTCTTCCTTAGAGTCAAAAAAGGTAGCCCAAGGGACTGCTTATTCAGTCTTTCCCTGGTGCAAGAGGTGTTTTTTGGCTGTGAAGACGCCAGAACAATGGCTCTGCTCCCAGGGCCCTCAGTTTCCCCCCGTCAGCAACAGACCTAGTCTCCAGAGCTCCTCTGCTCCTACAGAGCAGAACATGTGGAAAAAAAGCGCCTGTGGAGGGTTGCCTGTTCACACGTTCCAGGGGCACTGTCGAAGCCTTACCTGGGCTTTGGAGCCTAGGCACTGTGGCCTCTTTTTACTGACTTTCCAGGTATCACTCACTTCCCACGTAGCACTTCCCCCCTTGTGTGATTTTTCAGCCAGATGCAGCCTTGCAGGGTCTCTTCCTTAGAGTCAAGAAAAGGTAGCCCAAAGGGACTGCTTATTCAGTCTTCCCTGGTGCAAAGAGGTGTTTGGCTGTGAAGACGCCAGAACAATGGCTCTGCTCCTCCAGGGCCTCAGTTTCCCAGTCAGAACAGACCTAGTCCTCCAGAGCTCTCTGCTACAGAGCAGACATGGGGAAAATAGCTCTGAGGAGGGTGCCTTGAGGCTTCCCTGCCTTGGGTAGGAAGGCCCCTACCCGGGTGCTGGAGCCTAGGCACTGTGGCCTCTTTCACTGACTTTCCAGGTATCACTTTCCCATCCCCGTTGTGATTTTCAGCCAGGATGCAGCCTTGCAAAGGGTCTCTTCCAACTTAGAGTCAAAAAAGGTAGCCCAAAGGGACTTGTAGTGCTTATTCAGTCTTTCCCTGGTGCAAGAGGTGTTTTGGCGCTGTTGAAGAGACGCCAGAACAATGGCTCTGCTTCCAGGGGCCTCAGTTTCCCAGTCAGAACAGCCCTAGTCTCCAGAGCTCTCTGCTACAGAGCAGACATGGGGCAAAAGCACGCTGTGGAGGAGTGCCTTCCACGTTCCCAGGCACAGTCGAAGCCCTTACCTTGGGCTTTGTTGAGCCTAGGCACTGTGGCCTCTTTCACTGTACTTGACTTTCCAGGTACAACACTTTCCCAGCCCCCTTGTGATTTTCAGCCAGATGCAGCCCTTGCAGGGTCTCTTCCTTATAGGAGTCAAAAAAGGTAGCCCAAGGGACAGCTTATTCAGAGTCTTTCCCTGGTGCAAGGAGGTGTTTGGCTGTTGAAGACGCCAGAACAATGGCTTCTGCTGCTCCCAGGGCCTCAGTTTTTCCCAGTCAGAGAACAGACCTAGTCTCCAGAGCTCTCTGCTACAGAGCAGACATGGGGAAATAGCTCTGAGGAGGGTTCCTTGAGGCTCCCTGCACTTGTCGAAGCCCTGTACCTGGGTGCTGGGGCCTAGGCACTGTGGCCCTCTTTCACACTGACTTTCCAGGTATCACTTCCCCAGCCCCTTGTGATTTTTCCAAGCCAGATGCAGCCTTGCAGGTCTCTTCCTTAGAGTCAAAAAAGTATAGCCCAAGGGACTGCTTATTCAGTCTTCCCTTGGTATGCAAGAGTTGTTTTGGCTGTGAAGACGCCAGAACACATGGCTCTGCTTCCCAGGGGCCTCAGTTTTCCCAGTCATAACAGACCTAGTCTCCAGAGCTCTCTGGCTACAGAGCAAGACATTGGGCGAAAAAGCGTGTGGAGGTTGCCTTCACGTTCCAGGCACTGTCGAGAGAAGCCCTTACCTGGTCTTTAGAGCCTAGTGCACTGCTGGACCTCATTACCAACTGACTTTCCAAGTATATCCACTTCCCACCGGCTTGTGAATTTTCCAGAGCCAGAAGCTGCCTTGCAGGGTCTCTGAGGGCCTTAGGAGTCAAAAAAGGTAGCCCAAAGGGACTGCTATTCCAGTCTATTATATGTCCCCTAGGATGTGTCAAGAGGTGTTTGGCGTGAAAGGACGCCGAGAACAAAGGGCTCTGCTCCCAAGGGCCTCAGTTTCCCAGCGTACAACAGACCTAGTCCACCAGAGCACTAGCTGGCTACAGAGCAGACAATGGGAAATAGCACTGAGAAGGTTCCATGTGCTCCCAGCCTATGGTAAGGTGCCCTACTACCCGGGGGGTGACGGTTTGCATGTCCTAGGCTCTGTGTCCTCTCGATCACTGACTTTTCCACGGTATCACTTCCCAGCCCCCTTGTGATTCTCATACCCAGATGCAAGCCGTTGCAGGGTCTCTTCCTTAGAGTCAAAAAAAAAGGGTAGCCCAGGGGGACTGCTTATTCAGTCTTCCCTGGTGCAAGAGGTGTTTGGCTGTGAAGACGCCAGAACAATGGCTCTGCTCCCAGGGCCTCAGTTTCCCAGTCAGAACAGACCTAGTCTCCAGAGCTCTCTCTGCTACAGAGCAGACATGGGGAAAAAGCTCTGTGGAGGGTGCCTTCACGTTCCCAGGGCACTGTCGAAGCCCTACCCTGGGCTTTGGAGCCTAGGCACTGTGGCCTCTCTTTCACTGACTTTCCAGGTATCACTTCCCAGCCCCTTGTGATTTTCAGCCAGATGCAGCCTTGCAGGGTCTCTCTTCCTTAGAGTCAAAAAAGGTAGCCCAAGGGACTGCTTATTCAGTCTTCCCTGGTGCAAGAGGTGTTTGGCTGTGAAGACGCCAGAACAAATGGCTCTGCTCCCAGGGCCTCAGTTTCCCAGTCAGAACAGACCTAGTCTCCAGAGCTCTCTGCTACAGAGCAGACATGGGGGAAAAAAGCTCTGTGGAGGGGGTGCCTTCAGGCTCCAGGGCACTGTCGAAGCCTTACCTGGGGCTTTGGAGCCTAGGCACTGTGGCCTCTTTCACTGACTTTCCAGGTATCACTTCCCAGCCCCTTGTGATTTTCAGCCAGATGCAGCCTTGCAGGGTCTCTTCCTTAGAGTCAAAAAAGGGTAGCCCAAGGGACTGCTTATTCAGTCTTCCCTGGTGCAAGAGGTGTTTGGCTGTGAAGACGCCAGAACAATGGCTCTGCTCCCAGGGGCCTCAGTTTCCCAGTCAGAACAGACCTAGTCTCCAGAGCTCTCTGCTACAGAGCAGACATGGGAAAAAAGCGCTGTGGAGGGTGCCTTCACGTTCCAGGGCACTGTCGAAGCCTTACCTGGGCTTTGGAGCCTAGGCACTGTGGCCTCTTTCACTGACTTTCCAGGTATCACTTCCCAGCCCCTTGTGATTTTCAGCCAGATGCAGCCTTGCAGGGTCTCTTCCTTAGAGTCAAAAAAGGTAGCCCAAGGGACTGCTTATTCAGTCTTCCCTGGTGCAAGAGGTGTTTGGCTGTGAAGACGCCAGAACAATGGCTCTGCTCCCAGGGCCTCAGTTTCCCAGTCAGAACAGACCTAGTCTCCAGAGCTCTCTGCTACAGAGCAGACATGGGAAAAAAGCTCTGAGGAGGGTTCCTTGAGGCTCCCAGGCCTTGTCGAAGCCCTACCTGGTGCTTTTGGAGCCTAGGCACTGTGGCCTCTTTCACTGACTTTCCAGGTATCACTTCCCAGCCCCTTGTGATTTTCAGCCAGATGCAGCCTTGCAGGGTCTCTTCCTTAGAGTCAAAAAAGGTAGCCCAAGGGACTGCTTATTCAGTCTTCCCTGGTGCAAGAGGTGTTTGGCTGTGAAGACGCCAGAACAATGGCTCTGCTCCCAGGGCCTCAGTTTCCCAGTCAGAACAGACCTAGTCTCCAGAGCTCTCTGCTACAGAGCAGACATGGGGAAAAAACGCTGTGGAGGGTGCCT
>JAGTYA010000108.1:0-53300 GCA_024291935.2 Okapia johnstoni | reverse complement strand
CCCTGGTGCAAGAGCTGTTTGTCTGTTAAGAAGCCACAAGAATGGGTCTGCTCCCAGGCCCTCATGTTCCCAGTCAGAACAGACCTAGTAGTCTCCAGACCTCTCTGCTACAGAGCACACATGGGGCAATAGCTCAGAGGAGTGTTCCTTGAGGTTCCCTGGCTTGGGGAAGCCCTACCCGGTCGGTGCGGCCTAGGCACTGTGGCCCCTTCCACGGACTTTCCAGGTAGCACTTTCCAGCCCCTTGTGATTTTCAGCCAAAGGCAGCCTGGCAGGGTCTCTTTCTTACATTTATAAAAGGTAACCCAAAGGGAGTGCTTATTCAAGCTTCCCTGGTACAAGAGGTTTTTGTCTGTTAAGAAGCCACAACAATGGGTCTGTTTCCAGGGCCTCAGTTTCCCCGTCAGAACAGTCCTAGTCTCCAGACCTCTCTGCTACAGTGCACACATGGGGCAATAGCTCTGAGGAGTGTTCCTTGAGGTTCCCTGGCTTGGGGAAGCCCTACCCGGGCGGTGCGGCCTAGGCACTGTGGCCTCTTCCACTGACTTTCCAGGTAGCACTTTCCAGCCCCTTGTGATTTTCAGGAAAAAGGCAGCCTGGCAGGGTCTCTTCCTTAGAGTCATAAAAGGTAGCCCAAGGGAGTGCTTATTCAGGCTTCCCTGGTGCAAGAGGTGTTTGTCTGTTAAGAAGGCAGAACAATGGGTCTGCTCCCAGGGTCTCAGTTTCCCAATCAGAAGAGACCTAATAGTCTCCAGAGCTCTCTGCTATGGAGCACACATGGGGCAATAACTCTGAGGAGTGTTACTTGATGTTCCCTGGCTTGGGGAAGCCCTACGCAGGCGGTGGGACCTAGGCACTGTGGCCTCTTCCACTGACTTTCCAGGTAGCACTTTCCAGCCCCTTGTGATTATCAGCCAAAGACAGCCTGGCAGGGTCTCTTCCTTAGAGTCATAAAAGGTAGCCCAACGGAGTGCTTATCCAATTTCCCTGGCGAAACAGGTGTTTTCTGTTATGAATGGACAACAATAGGTTTGCCTCCATGTCTCAGTTTCCTAGTCAGACCAAGCCCAATATCCAGAGCTCTCTGCTACAGAGCACACATGTGGCATTAGCTCTGAGGAGGGTGCCTTGACGTTCACGGTCTTGGGGAAGCCCTACCGGGGCGGTGGGGCCTAGGCAAAAAGGCCCCTACCACTGACTTTCCAGCTAGCACTTTCCAGCCCCTTGTGCTTTTCACCCAAATGGAGCCTGGCAGGGTCTCTTCCTTAGAGTCATAAAAGATAGCCCAAGGGAGTCCTTATTCAGACATCCCTGGTGCAAGAGGTGTTTGTCTGTTAAGTAGCCACATCAATGGGTCTGCTCCAGCGCCTCAGTTTCCCAGTCAGAACAGACCTAGTCTCCAGACCTCTCTGCTACAGAGCACACATGTGGCAATACATCTAAGAAGAGTTCCTTGAGGTTCCCCGGCTTGGGGAAGCCCTACCAGGGTGGTGGGGCCTAGGCACTGTGGGCTCTTCCACTGACTTTCCACGTAACACTTTCAAGCCCCTTGTGATTTTCAGCCAAAGGCAGCCTGGCAGATTCTCTTCCTTAGAGTCATACAAGGTAGCCCAAAGGAGTGCTTATTCAGGCTTCCCTGGTGTAAGAGGTGTTTGTCTGTTAAGAAGCCACAACAATGTGTCTGCTTCCAGGGCCTCAGTTTCCCAGTCAGAACAGACCTAGTAGTCTCCAGAGCTGGCTGCTACAGAGCACACATGGGGCAATAGCTCTGAGGAGTGTTCCTTGATGTTCCCTGGCTTGGGAAATCTCTACCCGGGCGGTGGGGCATAGGCACAGTGGCCTCTTCCACTGACTTTCCAGGTAGCACTTTCCAGCCCCTTGTAATTTTCAGCCAAAGACAGCCTGGCAGGGTCTCTTCCTCAGAGCCATAAAAGGTAGCCCAAGGGAGTGCTTATTCAAGCTTCCCTGGTGCAAAGGTGTTTGTCTGTTAAGAAGCCACAGCAATGGGTCTGTTCCGAGGGCCTCAGTTTCCAGTCAGAACAGACCTAGTAGTCTCCAGAGTCCTCTGCTACAGAGCACACATGGGTCAATAGCTCTGAGGAGTGTTCCTTGAGGTTCCCTGGCTTGGGGAAGCCCTACCCGGGCGGTGGGGCCTAGGCACTGTGGCCTCTTCCACTGACTTTCCAGGTAGCACTTTCCAGCCCCTTGTGATTTTCAGCCAAAGAGAGCCTGTCAGGGTCTCTTCCTTAGAGTCATAAAAGGTAGCCCAAGGGAGTGCTTATTAAAGCTTCCCTGGTGCAAGCGGTGTTTGTCTGCTAAGAATGCACAACAATGGGTCAGCTCCGAGGTCCTCAGTTTCCAGTCAGAACAGACCTAGTAGTCTCCAGAGCTCTCTGATACAGAGCACACATGGAGCAATAGCTCTGAGGAGTGTTTCTTGACGTTCCCTGGCTTGGGGAAGCCCTACCCGGGGGGTGGGGCCTAGGCACTGTGGCCTCTTCCACTGACTTTCCAGGTAGCACTTTCCAGCCCCTTGTGATTTTCAGCCAAAGACAGCCTGGCAGGGTCTCTTCCTTAGAGTCATAAAAGGTAGCCCAAGGGAGTGCTTATTCAGGCTTCCCTGGTGCAAGAGGTGTTTGTCTGTTAAGAAGCCACAATAATGGGTCTGCTCCCAGGCCTCAGTTTCCCAGTCAGAACAGACCTAGTATCCAGAGCTCTCTGCTACAGAGCACATATGGGGCAATAGCTCTGAGGAGTGTTCCTTGAGGTTCCCTGGCTTGGGGAAGCCCTACCTGGGCGGTGGGGCCTAGGCACTGTGGGCTCTTCCACTGACTTTCCAGGTAGCACTTTCCAGCCCCTTGTGATTTTCAGACAAAGGCAGCCTGGCAGGGTCTCTTCCTTAGAGTCATAAAAGGTAACCCAAAGGGAGTGCTTATTCAAGCTTCCCTGGTGTAAAGAGTGTTTGTCTGTTAAGAAGCCACAACAATGGGTCTGCTTACAGGACCTCAGTTTCCCAGTCAGAAAAGCCCTAGTAGTCTCCCAGAGCTCTCTGCTACAGAGCACACATGGGGCATTAGCTCTGAGGAGGTTGCCTTGACGTTCCCTGGGCTTGGGGAAGCCCTACCCGGGCGGTGGGGGCCTAGGCACAATGGCCTCTTCCACTGACTTTCCAGGTAGCACTTTCCAGCCCCTTGTGATTTTCAACCAAAGGGAGCCTGGCAGGGTCTCTTCCTTAGAGTCATAAAAGATAGCCCAAGGGAGTGCTTATTCAGACTTCCCTGGTTGCAAGAGGTGTTTGTCTGTTAAGTAACCACAACAATGGGTCTGCCCCCAGGGCCTCAGTTTCCCAGTCAGAACAGACCTAGTCTCCAGAGGTCTCTGCTACAGAGCACACATGGGGCAATAGCTCTGAGGAGTGTTCCTTGAGGTTCCCCGGCTTGGGGAAGCCCTACCCGGGCGGTGGGGCCTAGGCACTGTGGCCTCTTCCACTGACTTTCCAGGTAGCACTTTCCAGCCCTTTGTGATTTTCAGCCAAAGGCAGCCTGGCAGGTTCTCTTCCTTAGAGTCATAAAAGGTAGCCCAAGGGAGTGCTTATTCAAAGCTTCCCTGGTGCAAGAGCTGTTTGTCTGTTAAGAAGCCACAGCAATGGGTCAGTTCCGAGGTCCTCAGTTTCCAGTCAGAACAGACCTAGTAGTATCCAGAGCCCTCTTCTACAGAGCACACATGGGGCAATAGCTCTGAGGAGTGTTCCTTGAGGTTCCCCGGTTTGGGGAAGCCCTACCCGGGCGGTGGGGCCTAGGCACTGTGGCCTCTTCCACTGACTTTCCAGGTAGCACTTTCCAGCCCCTTGTGATTTTCAGCCAAAGACAGCCTGGCAGGGTCTCTTCCTTAGAGTCATAAAAGGTAGCCCAAGGGAGTGCTTATTCAGGCTTCCCTGGTGCAAGAGGTGTTTGTCTGTTAAGAAGCCACAACAATGGGTCTGCTCCCAGGGCCTCAGTTTCCCAGTCAGAACAGACCTAGTCCCAGAGCTCTCTGCTACAGAGCACACATGGGGCAATAGCTCTGAGGAGAGTTCCTTGAGGTTCCCTGGCTTGGGGAAGCCCTACTCGGGGTGGTGGGGCCTAGGCACTGTGGCACTTCCACTGACTTTCCAGGTAGCACTTTCCAGCCCCTTGTGATTTTCAGCCAAAGGCAGCCTGGCAGGGTCTCTTCTTAGAGTCATAAAAGGTAGGGGGAGTGCTTATTCAAGCTCCCTGGTGCAAGAGGTGTTTGTCTGTTAAGAAGCCACAACAATGGGGTCTGATCCCAGGGCCTGAGTTTCCCAGTCAGAACAGACCTAGTATCTAGAGCTCTCTGCTACAGAGCACATATGGGGCAATAGCTCTGAGGAGTGTTCCTTGAGGTTCCCTGGCTTGGGGAAGCCCTACCTGGGCGGTGGGGCCTAGGCACTGTGTTCTCTTCCACTGACTTTCCAGGTAGCACTTTCCAGCCACTTCTGATTTTCAGCCAAAGGCAGCCTGGCAGGGTCTCTTCCTTAGAGTCATAAAAGGTAGCCCAAGGGAGTGCTTATTCAAGCTTCCCTGGTGGAAGAAGTGTTTGTCTGTTAAGAAGCCACAGCAATGGGTCTGCTCCCAGGGCCTCAGTTTCCCAGTCAGAACAGCCTTAGTAATCTCCAGAGCTCTCTGCTACAGAGCACACATGGGGCAATAGCTCTGAGGAGGGTTCCTTGAGGTTCACGGGCTTGGGGGGGAGCCCTACCGGGGCGGTGGGGCCTAGGCACAATGGCCCCTACCACTGACTTTCCAGCTAGCACTTTCCAGCCCCTTGTGATTTTCAACCAAATGGAGCCTGGCAGGGTCTCTTCCTTAGAGTCATAAAAGATAGCCCAAGGGGAGTGCTTATTCAGACTTCCCTGGTGCAAAAGGTGTTTGTCTGTTAAGTAACCACAACAATGGGTCTGCCCCCAGCGCCTCAGTTTCCCAGTCAGAACAGACCTAGTCTCCAGAGGTCTCTGCTACAGAGCACACATGGGGCAATAGCTCTGAGGAGTGTTCCTTGAGGTTCCCCGGCTTGGGGAAGCCCTACCCGGGCGGTGGGGCTTAGGCACTGTGGCCTCTTCCACTGACTTTCCAGGTCGCACTTTCCAGCCCTTTGTGACTTTCAGCCAAAGGCAGCCTGGCTGGTTCTCTTCCTTAGACTCATAAAAGGTAGCCCAAAGGAGTGCTTATTCAGGCTTCCCTGCTGCAAGAGCTGTTTGTCTGTTAAAAAGCCATAGCAATGGGTCAGTTCCGAGGTCCTCAGTTTCCAGTCAGAACAGACCTAGTAGTATCCAGAGCCCTCTTCTACAGAGCACACATGGGGCAATAGCTCTGAGGAGTGTTCCTTGAGGTTCCCCGGTTTGGGGAAGCCCTACCCGGGGCGGTGGGGCCTAGGCACTGTGGCCTCTTCCACTGACTTTCCAGGTAGCACTTTCCAGCCCCTTGTGATTTTCAGCCAAAGGCAGCCTGGCAGGGTTTCTTCCTTAGAGTCATAAAAGGTAGCCCAAGGGAGTGCTTATTCAGGCCTCCCTGGTCCAAGAGGTGTTTGTCTGTTAAGAAGCCACAACAATGCATCTGCTTCAGGGCCTGAGTTTCCCAGTCAGAACATACCTAGTCTCCAGAGCTCTCTGTTACAGAGCACACATCGGTCAATAGCTATGAAGAGTGTTCCTTGAGGTTCCCTGTCTTGAGGAAGCCCTACACGGGCAGTAGGGCCTAGGCACTGTGGCCTCTTCCACGGACTTTCCAGGTAGTACTTTCCAGCCCCTTGTGATTTTCAGCTAAAGGCAGCCTGGCAGGGTCTCTTCCTTAGAGTCATAAAAGGTAGCCCAAGGGAGTGCTTATTCAGGCTTCCCTGGTACAAGAGGTGTTTGTCCGTTAAGAATCCACAGCAATTGGGTCTGCTTCCAGGGACTCAGTTTCCTAGTCAGAACAGACCTAGTAGTCTCCAGAGCTCTCTGCTACAGAGCACACACGGGGCAATAGCTCTGAGGAGTGTTCCTTGAGTTTTCCCCGGCTTGGGGAATCCCTACCCGGGCGGTGGGGCCTAGGCACAGTGGCCTGTTCCACTGACTTTCCAGGTAGCACTTTCCAGCCCCTTGTGATTTTCAGCCAAAGGCAGCCTGGCAGGGACTGTTCCTTAGAGTCATAAAACGTAGCCCAAGGGAGTGCTTATTCAGGCTTCCCTGGTACAAGAGGTGTTTGTCTGTTAAGAAGTCACAACAATGGGTCTGCTCCCAGGGCCTGAGTTTCCCAGTCAGAACAGACCTAGTCTCCAGAGCTCTCTGCTACAGAGCACACATGGGGCAATAGCTCTGAGGAGTGTTCCTTGAGGTTCCCTGGCTTGGGGAAGCCCTAACCCGGGCGGTGGGGCCTAGGCACTGTGGCCTCTTCCACTGACTTTCCAGGTAGAACTTTCCAGGCCCTTGTGATTTTCAGCCAGATGCAGCCTTGCAGGTTCTCTTCCTTAGAGTCAAAAAAGGTAGCCCAAGGGACTGCTTATTCAGACTTCCCTGGTGCAAGGGGTGTTTTGGCTGTGAAGACGCCAGAACAATGGGCTCTGCTCCCAGGGCCTCAGTTTCCCAGTCAGAACAGACCTAGTCTCCAGAGCTCTCTGCTACAGAGCAGACATGGGGAAAAAGCGCTGTGGAGGGAGCCTTCACGTTCCAGGGCACTGTCGAAGCCTTACCTGGGCTTTGGAGCCTAGGTACTGTGGCCTCTTTCACTGACTTTCCAGGTATCACTTCCCAGCCCCTTGTGATTTTCAGCCAGATGCAGCCTTGCAGGGTCTCTTCCTTAGAGTCAAAAAAGGTAGCCCAAAGGACTGCTTATTCAGGCTTCCCTGGTGCAAGAGTTGTTGTTGGCTGTGAAGACGCCAGAACAATGGCTCTGCTCCCAGGGTCTCAGTTTCCCAGTAAGAACAGACCTAGTCTCCAGAGCTCTCTGCTACAGAGCACACAGGGGGGGCAATAGCTCTGAGGAGTGTTCCTTGAGATTCCCTGGCTTGGGGAAGCCCTACCCGTGTGGTGCGGCCTAGGCACTGTGGCTTCTTCCACTGACTTTCCACGTAGCACTTTACAGCCCCTTGTGATTTTCAGCCAAAGGCAGCCTGGCAGGGTCTCTTCTTAGAGTCATAAAAGGTAGACCAAGGGAGTGCTTATTCAACCTTCCCTGGTGCAAGAGGTGTTTGTCTGTTAAGTAGCCACAACAATGGGTCTGCTCCCAGGGCCTCAGATTCCCAGACAGAACAGACCTAGTCTCCAGAGCTCTCTGCTACAGAGCACACATGTGGCAATAGAACTTAGGAGTGTTCCTTGAGGTTCCCTGGCTTGGGGAAGCCCTACTCGGTTGGTGGAGCCTAGGCAGTGGCTTCTTCCACTGACTTTCCAGGTAGCACTTTCCAGCCCCTTGTGATTTTCAGCCAAAGGCAGCCTGGCAGGGTCTCTTCTTAGAGTCATAAAAGGTAGCCCAAGGGAGTGCTTATTCAAGCTTCCCTGGTGCAAGAGGTGTTTGTCTGTTAAGAAGCCACAACAATGGGTCTGATCCCAGGGCCTCAGTTTCCCAGTCAGAACAGACCTAGTCTCCACAGCTCTCTGATACAGAGCACACATGGGGCCATAGCTCTGAGGAGTGTTCCTTGTGGTTCCCTGGCTTGGGGAAGTCCTTCCCCGGCGCTGGCACCTAAGCACTGTGATCTCTTCCACTGACTTTCCAGGTAGCACTTTCCAGCCCCTTGTGATTTTCAGCCAAAGACAGCCTGGCAGGGTCTCTTACTTAGAGTCATAAAAGGTAGCCCAAGGGAGTGCTTATCCAATCTTCCCTGGCGAAACAGGTGTTTGCTGTTTATGAAGAGACAACAATGGGTTTGCCTCCAGGCCTCAGTTTCCTAGTCAGACCAAGCCTAGTATCCAGAGCTCTCTGCTACAGAGCACACATGAGGCATTAGCTCTGAGGAGGGTGCCTTGACATTCACGGGCTTGGCTTGGGGAAGCCCTACCGGGGCGGTGGGGCCTAGGCACAACGGCCCCTACCACTGACTTTCCAGCTTGCACTTTCCAGGCCCTTGTGCTTTTCAACCAAATGGAGCCTGGCAGGCAGGGTCTCTTCTTAGAGTCATAAAAAATATAGCCCAGGGAGTGCTTATTCAGACATCCCTGGTGCAAGAAGTGTTTGTCTGTTAAGTAGCCACAACAAAGGGTCTGCTCCAGCGCCTCAGTTTCCCAGTCAGAACACACCTAGTCTCCAGAGCTCACTAATACAGAGCACACACATGGCAATAGCTCTGAGGAGTGTTCCGTGAGATTCCCTGGCTTGGGGAAGCCCTACTGGGCGGTGGGGGGGCTAGGCACACTGTGATCCCTTCCACTGACTTTTCAGGTAGCACATTCCACCCCTTGTGATTTTCAGCCACAGGCAGCCTGGCAGGGTCTCTTCCTTAGAGTCATAAAAGGTAGCCCAAGGTAGTGCTTATTCAAGCGTCCCTGGTACAAGAGGTGTTTATCTGTTAAGAATCCACAGCCATGGGCCAGTTCCGAGGTCCTCGGGTTTCAGTCAAAACAGACCTAGTAGCCCTCAGAGCCCTCTGCTACAGAGCACACATGGGGCAATACCTCTGAGGAGTGTTCCTTGAGGTTCCCTGGCTTGGGGAAGCGCTCCCCCGGCGATGGCACCTAGGCACGGTGATCTCTTCCACTGACTTTCCAGGTAGCACTTTCCAGCCCCTTGTGATTTTCAGCCAAAGGCAGCCTGGCAGGGTCTCTTCCTTAGAGTCATAAAAGGTAGCCCAAGGGAGTGCTTATTCAGGCTTCCCTGGTGCAAGAGGTGTTTGGCTGTTAAGAAGCCACAACAATAATGGTCTGCTCCCAGGGCCTGAGTTTCCCAGTCAGAACAGACCTTGTATCTAGAGCTCTCTGCTACAGAGCACATATGGGGCAATAGCTCTGAGGAGTGTTCCTTGAGGTTCCCTGGCTTGGTGAAGCCCTACCCGGGCGGTGAGGCCTAGGCACTGTGGCCTCTTCCACTGACTTTCCAGGTAGCACTTTCCAGCCCCTTGTGATTTTCAGCCAAAGACAGCCTGGCAGGGTCTCTTCCTTAGAGTCATAAAAGGTAGCCCAAGGGAGTGCTTATCCAATTTCCCTGGCGAAACATGTGTTTGCTGTTATGAATGGACAACAATAGGTTTGCCTCCATGTCTCAGTTTCCTAGTCAGACCAAGCCTAGTATCCAGAGCTCTATGCTACAGAGCACACATTGGGCATTAGCTCTGAGGAGGGTGCCTTGACGTTCACGGGCTTGGGGAAGCCCTACCGGGGCGGTGGGGCCTAGGCACAATGGCCCCTACCGCTGAAAATATCCAGCTAGCACTTTCCAGCCCCTTGTGCTTTTCACCCAAATGGAGCCTTGCAGGGTCTCTTCCTTAGAGTCAAAAAAGGTAGCCCAAGGGAGTCCTTATTCAGACATCCCTGGTGCAAGAGGTGTTTGTCTGTTAAGTAGCCACAACAATGGGTCTGCTCCAGCGCCTCAGTTTCCCAGTCAGAACAGACCTAGTCTCCAGACCTCTGTGCTACAGAGCACACATGTGGCAATACATCTAAGAAGAGTTCCTTGAGGTTCCCTGGCTTGGGGAAGCCCTACTCGGGTGGTGGGGCCTAGGCACTGTGGCTTCTTCCACTGACTTTCCAGGTAGCACTTTCCAGCCCCTTGTGATTTTCAGCCAAAGGCAGCCTGGAAGGATCTCTTCTTAGAGGCATAAAAGGTAGCCCAAGGGAGTGCTTATTCAAGCTTCCATGGTGAAAGAGGTGTTTGTCTGTTAAGAAGCCACAACACTGGGTCTGATCCCAGGGCCCTCAATTTCCCAGTCAGAACAGACCTAGTCTCCACAGCTCTCTGATACAGAGCACACATGGGGCAATAGCTCTGAGGAGTGTTCCTTGAGGTTCCCCGGTTTGGGGAAGCCCTACCCGGGCGGTGGGGCCTAGGCACTGTAGCCTCTTCCACTGACTTTCCAGGTAGCACTTTCCAGCCCCTTGTGATTTTCAGCCAAAAGCAGCCTGGCAGGGTCTCTTCCTTAGAGTCATAAAAGGAAGCCCAAGGGAGTGTTTATCCAATCTTCCCTGGCGAAACAGGTGTTTGCTGTTATGAAGGGACAACAATGGGTTTGCCTCCAGCCCTCAGTTTCCTAGTCAGACCAGGCCTAGTATCCAGAGCTCTCTGCTACCGAGCACACATGGGGCATTAGCTCTGAGGAGGGTGCCTTGACGTTCACGGGATTGGGGAAACCCTACCGGGGTGGTGGGGCCTAGGCACAATGGCTCCTACCACTGACTTTCCAGCTAGCACTTTCCAGCCCCTTGTGCTTTTCAACCAAATGGAGCCTGGCAGGGTCTTTTCCTTAGAGTCATAAAAGATAGCCCAAGGGAGTGCTTATTCAGACTTCCCTGGTGCAAGAGGTGTTTGTCTGTTAAGTAGCCACAACAATGGGTCTGCTCCCAGCGCCTCAGTTTCCAAGCCAGAACAGACCTAGTCTCCAGAGCTCTCTGCTACAGAGCACACATGGGGCAATAGCTCTGAGGAGTGTTCCTTGAGGTTCCCCGGCTTGGGGAAGACCTACCCGGGCGGTGGGGCCTAGGCACTGTGGGCTCTTCCACTGACTTTCCAGGTAGCACTTTCAAGCCCTTTGTGATTTTCAGCCAAAGGCAGCCTGGCAGATTATCTTCCTTTGAGTCATACAAGGTAGCCCAAAGGAGTGCTTATTCAGGCTTCCCTGGTGTAAGAAGTGTTTGTCTGTTAAGAAGCCATAACAATGTGTCTGCTTCCAGGGCCTCAGTTTCCCAGTCAGAACAGACCTAGTAGTCTCCAGAGCTGGCTGCTACAGAGCACACATGGGGCAATAGCTCTGAGGAGTGTTCCTTGATGTTCCCTGGCTTGGGGAAGCTCTACCCGGGCGGTGTGGCCTAGGCACAGTGGCCTCTTCCACTGAATTTCCAGGTAGCACTTTCCAGCCCCTTGTAATTTTCAGCCAAAGACAGCCTGGCAGGGTCTCTTCCTCAGAGCCATAAAAGGTAGCCCAAGGGAGTGCTTATTAAAGCTTCCCTGGTGCAAGCGGTGTTTGTCTCCTAAGAAGGCACGACAATGGGTCAGTTCCGAGGTCCTCAGTTTCCAGTCAGAACAGACCTAGTAGTCTCCAGAGCCCTCTGATACAGAACACACATGGAGCAATAGCTCTGAGGGGTGTTTCTTGAGGTTCCCTGGCTTGGGTAAGCCCTACCCGGGCGGTAGGGCCTAGGCACTGTGGCCTCTTCCACTGACTTTCCAGGTAGCACTTTGCAGCCCCTTGTGATTTTCAGCCAAAGGCAGCCTGGCAGGGTCTCTTTCTTAGAGTCATAAAAGGTAGCCCAAGGAAGTGCTTATTCAAGCTTCCCTGGTGCATGAGCTGTTTGTCTGTTAAGTAGCCACAACAATGGGTCTGCTCCCAGGGCCTCAGATTCCCAGTCAGAACAGACCTAGTCTCCAGAGCTCTCTGCTACAGAGCACACATGAGGCAATAGCTCTGAGGAGTGTTCCTTGAGGTTCCCTGGCTTGGGGAAGCCCTACCCTGGCGATAGCACCTAGGCACTGTGATCTCTTCCACTGACTTTTTCCACGTAGCACTTTCCAGCACCTTGTGATTTTCAGCCAAAGGCAGCCTGGCAGGGTCTCATCCTTAGAGTCATAAAAGGTAACCCAAGCGAGTGCTTATTCAAGCTTCCCTGGTGCAAGAGGTGTTTGTGTGTTTCAGACGGCACAACAATGGGTCTGCTCCAAGGGTCTCAGTTTCCCAGTCAGAACAGACCTAGTCGTCTCCAGAGCTCTCTACTACAGAGGACACATGGGGCAATAGCTCTGAGGAGTGTTCCTTTAGGTTCCCTGGATTGGGGAAGCCCTACCCGGTCGGTGGGCCCTAGGCACTGTGGCCTCTTCCACTGACTTTCCAGGTAGCACTTTCCAGCCCCTTGTGATTTTCAGCCAAAGACAGCCTGGCAGGTTCTCTTCCTTAGAGTCATAAAAGGTAGCCCAAGGGAGTGCTTATTCAGGCTTCCCTGGTGGAAGAGGTGTTTGGCTGTTAGGAAGCCACAATAATGGGTCTGCTCCCAGGCCCTGAGTTTCCCAGTCGGAACAGACCTAGTATCTAGAGCTCTCTGCTACAGAGCACATATGGGGGCAATAGCTCTGAGGAGTGTTCCTTGAGGTTCCCTGGCTTGGGGAAGCCCTATCGGGGCGGTGGGGCCTAGGCACTGTGTTCTCTTCCCACTGACTTTCCTGGTAGAACTCTCCAGCCACTTCTGATTTTCAGCCAAAGGGCAGCCTGGCAGGGTCTCTTCCTTAGAGTCATAAAAGGTAACCCCAAGGGAGTGCTTATTCAAGCTTCCCTGGTTGAAGAAGTGTTTGTCTGTTAAGAAGCCACAGCAATGGGTCTGCTTCCAGGGCCTCAGTTTCCCAGTCAGAACAGCCTTAGTAATCTCCAGAGCTCTCTGCTACAGAGCACACATGGGGGCATTAGCTCTGAGGAGGGTGCCTTGACGTTCACGGGCTTGGGGAAGCCCTACCGGGGCGGTGGGGCCTAGGCACAATGGCCCCTACCACTGACTTTCCAGCTAGCACTTTCCAGCCCTTTGTGCTTTTCAACCAAATGGAGCCTGGCAGGGTCTTTTCCTTATAGTCATAAAAGATAGCCCAAGAAAGTGCTTATTCAGACTTCCCTGGTGCAAAAGGTGTTTGTCTGTTAAGTAACCACAACAATGGGTCTGCCCCCAGCGCCTCAGTTTCCCAGTCAGAACAGACCTAGTCTCCAGAGGTCTCTCTGCTACAGAGCACACATGGGGCAATAGCTCTGAGGAGTGTTCCTTGAGGTTCCCCGGCTTGGGGGGAAGCCCTACCCGGGCGGTGGGGCCTAGGCACTGTGGCCTCTTCCACTGACTTTCCAGGTAGCACTTTCCAGCCCCTTGTGATTTTTTCAGCCAAAGGCAGCCTGGCAGGGTTTCTTCCTTAGAGTCATAAAAGGTAGCCCAAGGGAGTGCTTATTCAGGCCTCCCTGGTCCAAGAGGTGTTTGTCTGTTAAGAAGCCACAACAATGCGTCTGCTTCAGGGCCTGAGTTTCCCAGTCAGAACATACCTAGTCTCCAGAGCTCACTGTTACAGAGCACACATCGGTCAATAGCTATGAAGAGTGTTCCTTGAGGTTCCTTGTCTTGAGGAAGCCCTACACGGGCAGAAGGGCCTAGGCACTGTGGCCTCTTCCACTGACTTTCCAGGTAGCACTTTCCAGCCCCTTGTGATTTTCAGCCAAAGGCAGCCTGCCTGGCAGGGACTGTTCCTTAGAGTCATAAAAGGTAGCCCAAGGGAGTGCTTATTCAGGCTTCCCTGGTACAAGAGGTGTTTGTCTGTTAAGAAGTCACAACAATGGGTCTGTTCCCAGGGCCTGAGTTTCCCCGTCAGAACAGACCTAGTCTCCAGAGCTCTCTGCTACAGAGCACACATGGGGCAATAGCTCTGAGGAGTGTTCCTTGAGGTTCCCTGGCTTGGGGAGGCCCTAACTGGGCGGTGGGGGGCCTAGGCACTGTGGCCTCTTCCACTGACTTTCCAGGTAGAACTTTCCAGGCCCTTGTGATTTTCAGCCAATTGCAGCCTGGCAGGGTCTGTTCCTTAGAATCATAAAAGGTAGCCCAAGGGAGTGCTTATTCAGGTTTCCCTGGTACAAGAGTTTTTTGTTAAGAAGCCACAACAATAGGTCTGCTCCCAGGCCCTCAGTTTTAGAGTCAGAACAGACCTAGTCTCCGGAGCTCTCTGCTATCGAGCACACACGCAGCAATTGCTCTGAGGAGTGTTCCTTGAGGTTCCCTGGCTTGGGGAAGCCCTACCCGGGCGGTGGGGCCTAGGCACTGTGGCCTCTTCCACTGACTTTCCAGGTAGCACTTTGCAGCCCCTTGTGATTTTCAGCCAAAGACAGCCTGGCAGGGTCTCCTCCTTAGAGTCATAAAAGGTAGCCCAAGGGAGTGCTTATCCAATCTTCCCTGGAGAAACAGGTGTTTGCTGTTATGAAGGGACAACAATGGGTTTGCCTCCAGGCCTCAGTTTCCTAGTCAGAACAAGCCTAGTCTCCAGAGCTCACTGCTACAGAGCACACATGGGGCAATAGCTCTGAGGAGTGTTCCTTTAGGTTCCCCGGCTTGGGGAAGCCCTACCCGGTCGGTGGGCCCTAGGCACTGTGGCCTCTTCCACTGAATTTCCAGGTAGCACTTTCCAGCCCCTTGTGATTTTCAGCCAAAGACAGCCTGGCAGGGTCTCTTCCTTAGAGTCATAAAAGGTAGCCCAAGGGAGTGCTAATTCAGGCTTCCGTGGTGCAAGAGGTGTTTGGCTGTTAAGAAGCCAAACTAATGGGTCTGCTCCCAGGGCCTGAGTTTCCCAGTCAGAACAGACCTAGTATCTAGAGCTCTCTGCTACAGAGCACATATGGGGCAATAGCTCTGAGGAGTGTTCCTTGAGGTTCCCTGGCTTGGGGAAGCCCTACCCGGGCGGTGGGGCCTAGGCCCTGTGTCCTCTTCCACAGACTTTCCACAGACTTTCCAGGTAGCACTTTCCAGTCACTTCTGATTTTCAGCCAAAGGCAGCCTGGCAGGGTCTCTTCCTTAGAGATATAAAAGATAGACCAAGGGAGTGTTTATTCAAGCTTCCCTGGTGGAAGAAGTGTTTGTCTGTTAAGAAGCCATAGCAATGGGTCTGCTCCCAGGGCCTCAGTTTCCCAGTCAGAACAGCCTTAGTAATCTCCAGAGCTCTCTGCTACAGAGCACACACGGGGCAATAGCTCTGAGGAGTGTTCCTTGAGGGTCCCTTGCTTGGGGAAGCCCTACCCGGGCGGTGGGGCCTAGGCACTGTGGCTTCTTCCACTGACTTTCCAGTTGGCACTGTCCAGCCCCTTGTGATTTTCAGCCAAAAGCAGCCTGGCAGGGTCTCTTCCTTAGAGTCATAAAAGGTAGCCCAAGGGAGTGCTTATCCAATCTTCCCTGGCGAAACAGGTGTTTGCTGTTATGAAGGGACAACAATGGGTTTGCCTTCAGGCCTCAGTTTCCTAGTCAGACCAGGCCTAGTATCCAAAGCTCTCTGCTACCGAGCACACATGGGGCATTAGCTCTGAGGAGGGTGCCTTGATGTTCACGGGCTTGGGGAAGCCCTACCCGGGCGGTGGGGCCTAGGCACTGTGGTTTTTTCACTGAATTTTCAGGTAACACTTTCCAGCTACTTGTGATTTTCAGCCAAAAGCAGCCTGGCAGGGTCTCTTCCTTAGAGTCATAAAAGGTAGCCCAAGGGAGTGTTTATTCAAGCTTACCTACCTGATGTAAGAAGTGTTTGTCTGTTAAGAAGCCACAGCAGTGGGTCTGCTTCCAGGGCCTCAGTTTCCCAGTCACAACAGCCTTAGTAATATCCAGTGCTCTCTGCTACAGAGCACACACGGGGCAATAGCTCTGAGGAGTGTTCCTTGATGTTCCCTGGCTTGGGAAAGCCCTACCCGGGCGATGGTGCCTAGGCACTGTGGCCTCTTCCACTGACTTTCCAGGTAGCACTTTCCAGCACCTTGTGATTTGCAACTAAAGGCAACCTGGCACGGCCTCTTACTTAGAGGCATAAAAGGTAGCCCAAGGGAGTGCTTATTCAAGCTTCCCTGTTGCAAGAGTTGTTCTTCTGTTAAGAAGCCACAAGAATGGGTCTGCTCCCAGGCCCTCATGTTCCCAGTCAAAACAGACCTAGTAGTCTCCAGACCTCTCTGCTACAGAGCACACATGGGGCAATAGCTCAGAGGAGTGTTCCTTGAGGTTCCCTGGCTTGGGGAAGCCCTACCCCGGGCGGTGCAGCCTAGGCACTGTGGCCTCTTCCACTGACTTTCCAGATAGCACTTTCCAGCCCCTTGTGATTTTCAGCCAAAGGCAGCCTGGCAGGGTCTCTTTCTTACAGTTATAAAAGGTAACCCAAGGGAGTGCTTATTCAAGCTTCCCTGGTACAAGAGGTTTTTGTCTGTTAAGAAGCCACAACAATGGGTCTGTTTCCAGGGCCTCTGTTTCCCCGTCAGAACAGACCTAGTCTCCAGACCTCTCTGCTACAGAGCACACATGGGGCAATAGCTCTGAGGAGTGTTCCTTGAGGTTCCCTGGCTTGGGGAAGCCCTACCCGGGCGGTGCGGCCTAGGCACTGTGGCCTCTTCCACTGACTTTCCAGGTAGCACTTTCCAGCCCCTTTTGATTTTCAGCCAAAGAGAGTCTGTCAGGGTCTCTTCCTTAGAGTTATAAAAGGTAGCCTAAGGGAGTGCTTATTAAAGCTTCCCTGGTGCAAGCGGGTTTTTGTCTGCTAAGAAGGCACAACAATGGTTCAGTTCCGAGGTCCTCAGTTTCCAGTCAGAACAGACCTAGTAGTCTCCAGAGCCCTCTGATACAGAGCACACATGGAGCAATAGCTCTGAGGAGTGTTCCTTTAGGTTCCCCTGGCTTGGGGAAGCCCTACCCGGTCGGTGGGCCCTAGGCACTGTGGCCTCTTCCACTGACTTTCCAGGTAGCACTTTCCAGCCCCTTGTGATTTTTTTCAGCCAAAGACAGCCTGGCAGGGTCTCTTCCTTAGAGTCATAAAAGGTAGCCCAAGGGAGTGCTTATTCAGGCTTCCCTGGTGCAAGAGGTGTTTGGCTGTGAAGACGCCAGAACAAATGGCTGCTCCCCAGGGCCTGAGTTTCCCAGTCAGAACAGACCTAGTATCTAGAGCTCTCTGCTACAGAGCACATATGGAGCATTAGCTCTGATGCGGGTGCCTTGACGTTCACGGGCTTGGGGAAAGCCCTACCGGGGGGCGGTGGGGCCCTACGCACAATGGCCCCTACCACTGACTTTCCAGCTAGCACTTTCCAGCCTCTTGTGTTTTTCAACCAAATGGAGCATGTCAGGGTCTTTTCCTTATAGTCATGAAAGATAGCCCAAGGGAGTGCTTATTCAGACTTCCCTGGTGCAAAAGGTGTTTGTCTGTTAAGTAACCACAACAATGGGTCTGCCCCCAGCGCCTCAGTTTCCCAGTCAGAACAGACCTAGTCTCCAGAGGTCTCTGCTACGGAGCACACATGGGGCAATAGCTCTGAGGAGTGTTCCTTGAGGTTCCCCGGCTTGGGGAAGCCCTACCCGGGCGGTGGGGCTTAGGCACTGTGGCCTCTTCCACTGACTTTCCAGGTCGCACTTTCTAGCCCTTTGTGACTTTCAGCCAAAGGCAGCCTGGCTGGTTCTCTTCCTTAGACTCATAAAAAAATAGCCCAAAGGGGTGCTTATTCAGGGTTCCCTGCTGCAAGAGCTGTTTGTGTGTCTGTTAAGAAGCCACACAAATGGGTCAGTTCCGAGGTCCTCAGTTTCCAGTCAGAACAGACCTAGTAGTATCCAGAGCCCTCTTCTACAGAGCACACCTGGGGCAATAGCTCTGAGGAGTGTTCCTTGAGGTTCCCCGGTTTGGGGAAGCCCTACCCGGGCGGTGGAGCCTAGGCACTGTGGCCTCTTCCACTGACTTTCCAGGTAGCACTTTCCAGCCCCTTGTGATTTTCAGCCAAAGGCAGCCTGGCAGGGTCTCTTCCTTAGAGTCATAAAAGGTAGCCCAAGGGAGTGCTTATTCAGGCCTCCCTGGTCCAAGAGGTGTTTGTCTGTTAAGAAGCCACAACAATGCGTCTGCTTCAGGGCCTGAGTTTCCCAGTCAGAAGATGCCTAGTCTGCAGAGCTCACTGTTACAGAGCACACATCGGGTCAATAGCTATGAAGAGTGTTCCTTGAGGTTCCCTGTCTTGAGGAAGCCCTACACGGGCAGTAGGGCCTAGGCACTGTGGCCTCTTCCACGGACTTTCCAGGTAGTACTTTCCAGCCCCTTGTGATTTTCAGCTAAAGGCAGCCTGGCAGGGTCTCTTCCTTAGAGTCATAAAAGTTAGCCCAAGGGAGTGCTTATTCAGGCTTCCCTGGTACAAGAGTTGTTTGTCCGTTAAGAAGCCACAGCAATTGGTCTGCTTCCAGGGACTCAGTTTCCTAGTTAGAACAGCCCTAGTAGTCTCCAGAGCTCTCTGCTACAGAGCACACACACACTGGGCAATAGCTCTGAGGAGTGTTCCTTGAGTTTGCCCGGCTTGGGGAGTCCCTACCCGGGGGTTGGGCCTAGGCACAGTGGCCTGTTCCACTGACTTTCCAGGTAGCACTTTCCAGCCCCTTGTGATTTTCAGCCAAAGGCAGCCTGGCAGGGACTGTTCCTTAGAGTCATAAAAAAAGCCTAGCCCAAGGGAGTGCTTATTTCAAGCTTCCCTGGTACAAGAGGTTTTTGTCTGTTAAGAAGCCACACAACAATGGGTCTGTTTCCCAGGGCCTCAGTTTCCCCGTCAGAACAGACCTAGTCTCCAGAGCTCTCTGCTACAGAGCACACATGGGGCAATAGCTCTGAGGAGTGTTCCTTGAGGTTCCCTGGCTTGGGGAAGCCCTACCCGGGCGGTGGGGCCTAGGCACTGTGGCCTCTTCCACTGACTTTCCAGGTAGCACTTTCCAGCCCCTTGTGATTTTCAGCCAAAGACAGCCTGGCAGGGTCTCTTCTTTAGAGTCATAAAAGGTAACCCCAAAGGGAGTCCTTATTCAGGCTTCCCTGGTGCAAGAGGTTTTTGTCTGTTAAAAAGCCACAACAATGGGTCTGCTCCCAGGGCCTCAGTTTCCCCGTCAGAACAGACCTAGTCTCCAGAGCTCTCTGCTACAGAGCACACATGGGGCAATAGCTCTGAGGAGTGTTCCTTGAGGTTCCCTGGCTTGGGGAAGCCTACCCGGGTGGTGGGGCCTAGGCACTGTGGCCTCTTCTTCCACTGACTTTCCAGGTAGCACTTTCCAGCCCCTTGTGATTTTCAGCCAAATGCCTGGCAGGGTCTCTTCCTTAGAGTCATAAAAGGTAGCCCAAGGGAGTGCTTATTCAAGCTTCCCTGGTGCAAAGGTGTTTGTCTGTTAAGAAGTCACAACAATGGGTTTGATCTCCAGGCCTCAGTTTCCCAGTCAGAACAGACCTAGTGTCTCAGAGAGCTCTGTGCTACAGAGCACACACATCGGTGCAATAGCTCTGAGGAGTGTTCCTTGAGGTTCCCTGGCTTGGGGAAGCCCTACCCCGGCTGTGGCACCTAGGCACTGTGATCTCTTCCACTGACTTTGCAGGTAGCACTTACCAGCCCTTTGTGATTTTCAGCCAAATGCAGCCTGGCAGGGTCTCTTCCTTAGAGTCATAAAAGGTAACCCAAGGGAGTGCTTATTCAAGCTTCCCTGGTGCAAGAGGTGTTTCTCTGTTAAGAAGGCACAACAATGGGGTCTGCTCCCAGGTCTCAGTTTCCCAGTCAGAACAGACCTAGTCTCCAGAGCTCTCTGCTACGGAGCACACATGGGGCAATAGCTCTCAGGAGTGTTCCTTGAGTTTCCCTGGCTTGGTTAAGCCCTACCCGGGTGGTGGGGCCTAGGCACTGTGGCCGCTTCCACTGACTTTCCAGGTAGCACTATCCAACCCCTTGTGATTTTCAGCCAAAGACAGCCTGGCAGGTTCTCTTTCTTATAGCCATAAAAGGTAACCCAAGGGAGTACTTATTCAGGCTTCCCTGGTACAAGAGGTTTTTGTCTGTTAAGAAGCCACAAGAATGGGTCTGCTCCCAGGGCCTCAGTTTCCCCCGTCAGAACAGACCTAGTCTCCAGAGCTCTCTGCTACAGAGCACACATGGGGCAATAGCTCTGAGGAGTGTTCCTTGAGGTTCCCTGGCTTGGGGAAGCCCTACCCGGGCGGTGGGGCCTAGGCACTGTGGCCTCTTCCACTGACTTTCCAGGTAGCACTTTCCAGCCCCTTGTGATATTCAGCCAAAGGCAGCCTGGCAGGGTCTCTTCATTAGGGTCATAAAAGGTAGCCCAAGGGAGTACTTATTCAAGCTTCCCTGGTGGAAGAGGTGTTTGTCTGTTAAGAAGCCACAGCAATTGGTCTGCTTCCAGGGACTCAGTTTCCCAGTCAGAACAGCCCTAGAAGTCTCCAGAGCTCTCTGCTACAGAGCACACACGGGGCAATAGCTCTGAGAAGTGTTCCTTGAGCTTCCCCGGCTTGGGGAATCCCCACCCGGGCGGTGGGGCCTAGGCACAGTGGCCTCTTCCACTGACTTTCCAGGTAGCACTTTCCAGACCCTTGTGATTTTCAGCCAAAGGAAGCCTGGCAGGGTCTCTTCCTTAGAGTAATAAAAGGTAGCCCAAGGGAGTGCTTATTTAGGATTCCCTGGTGCAAGAGGTGTTTGTCTGTTAAGAAGCCACAACAATGGGTCTTCTCCCAGGGCCTAAGTTTCCCAGCCAGAACAGACCTAGTCTCCAGAGCTCACTGTTACAGAGCACACATCGGTCAATAGCTATGATGAGTGTTCCGTGAGGTTCCCTGTCTTGAGGAAGCCCTACACGGGCAGTAGGGCCTAGGCACTGTGGCCTCTTCCACGGACTTTCCAGGTAGTACTTTCCAGCCCCTTGTGATTTTCAGCTAAAGGCAGCCTGGCAGGGTCTCTTCCTTAGAGTCATAAAAGGTAGCCCAAGGGAGTGCTTATTCAATCTTCCCTTGTGCAGGAAGAGTTTGGCTGTTAAGACGCCACAACAATGGGTTTGCCTCCAGGCCTCAGTTTCCTAGTCAGACCAGGCCTAGTCTCCAGAGCTCTCTGCTACAGAGCAGACATGTGGGTAAAGCGCTGTGGAGGGTGCCTTCAAGTTCCAGGGCACTGTCAAAACCTTACGTGTGCTTTGGGACCTAGGCTCTATGGCCCCTACAACTGACTTTCCAGGTAGCACTTTCCAACCCCTTTTGATTTTCACCCCCAATGCAGCGTTTCAGGGTCTCTTCCTTAGAGTCTTAAAAGGTAGCCCATGGGAGTGCTTGTTCAATCCTCCCTGGCGCAACAGGTGTTTGGCTGCTAAGAATCCACAACAGTGGGTTTGCCTCCAGGCCTCAGATTCCTAGTCAGACCGGGCCTTGTCTCCAGAGTTCTCTGCTACACAGCAGACATGTGGAAAAAGCGCTGTGATGGGTGTCTCCACGTTCCAGGGCACTGTCGAAGACTTCCCCGAGCAGTGGGCCCTAATTCCTATGGCCCCTACAAACATACTTCCCAGGTAGAAGTTCCTAGCCTCATGTTATTTTCAGCCTGAGGGCGGCATGGCAGGATCTCTTCCATGGAGGGAGCAAAGGCAGCACAAGTTATTGCTTTTTCCATCCTCCATCGAACAGCAACTGTTGGGCTGTTCAGAAGCCCCTACAATGGATCTGCTCCCAGGGCCTCAGTTTCGCAGTCAGAACAGACCTAGTCTCAAGAGCTCTTTGCTAAAGAGCACACATGGGGCAATAGCTCTGAGGAGGGTTCCTTGAGGTTCCCTGGCTTTGGGAAACCCTATCCGGTCGGTCGGGTGCCTAGGCACTGTGGCCTCTACCACTGACTTTCCGGGTAGCTCTTTCAAGCCCCTTGTGATTTTCAGCCAAAGGCAGCCTGGCAGGGTCTCTTCCTTAGAGTCATAAAAGGTAGCCCAAGGGAGTGCTAATTCAATCTTCCCTGGTGCAAGAGGTGTTTGTCTGTGAAGAAGCCACAACAATGGGTCTGCTTCCAGGGCCTCAGGTTCCCAGTCAGAACAGACCTAGTCACAAGAGCTCTCTGCTAAAGAGCACAAAGGGGGCATTAGCTCTGAGGAGTGTTTCTTGAGATTCCCTGTCTTGGGGAAGCCCTACCCGGGCGGTGGGGCCTAGGCACTGTGGCCTCTTCCACTGATATTCCAGGTAGCACTTTCAATCCCCTTGTGATTTTCAGCCAAAGGCAGCTGGCAGGGTCTCTTCCTTAGAGTCATAAAAGGTAGGCCAAGGGAGTGCTTATTCAATCTTCCCTGGTGCAAGGGGTGTTTGGCTGTTAAGACGCCACAACAATGGGTTTTGCCTCCAGGCCTCAGTTTCCCATTCAGACCAGGCCTATTCTCCATAGCTCTCTGCTAGAGAGCAGACATGAGGAAAAAAAAGCGCTGTGTAGGGTGCATTCACGTTCCAGGGCAGTGTCGAAGCTTTACATGGGCTTTGGGACCTAGGCACTATGGCCCCTCAAACTGAATTTCCGGGTAGCACTTCGCAGGCCCTTTAGATTTTCAGCCCCAAAGCAGCGTTTCAGGGTGTCTTCCTTAGAGTCACAAAAAAAGTAGCCCAAGGGAGTGCTTATTCAATCTTCCCTGGTGCAAGAGGTGTTTGGCTGTTAAGACGCCACAACAATGGGTTTGCCTCCAAGCCTCAGTTTCCCTTTCAGACCAGGCCTAGTCTCCAGAGCTCTCTGCTACAGAGAGCAGACATGTCAAAAAGTTCTACAGAAAGTGCCTTCATGGTCCAGGGCACTGTCGAAGGCTTACCTGGGCTTTGGGACTAGGCACTATGGCCCCTACAACTGACTTTCCAGGTTGGACTTCACAGTCCCTAGTGATTTTCAGCCTGAAAGCAGCGTTTCAGGGTCTCTTCCTTAGAGTCATAAAAGGTAGCCCAAGGGAGTGCTTATTCAATCTTCCCTGGTGCAAGATGTTTTTGGCTGTTAAGAAGCCACAACAATTGGTCAGCTCCCAGGGCCTCAGTTTCCCAGTTAGAAGAGACCTAGTCTCAAGAGCTCTATGCTACAGAGCACACATGGGGCAATAGCTCTGAGGAGTGTTCCTTGAGATTCCCTGGCTTGGGGAAGCCCTACCCGGGCGCTGAGGCCTGGGCACAGTGGCCTCCTCCATTGACTTTCTAGGTAGTACTTTCCAGCCCCCTGTGATTTTCAGCCAAAACAGCCAGGCAGGGTCTCTTCCTAAGAGTCATAAAAGGTAGCCCAAGGGAGTGATTTTTCAATCTTCCCTCGTGCAAGAGGAGTTTGTCTGTGAAGAAGACACAACAATGAGTCTGCTCCCAGGGCCTCAGTTTCCCAGTCAGAACAGACCTAGTCTCAAGAGCTCTCTGCTACAGAGCACACATGGGGCAATAGCTCTGAGGAGTGTTTCTTGAGGTTCCCTGGCTTGGGGAAGCCCTCCCCGGGTGGTGGAGCCTAGGTACTGTGGCCTCATCCACTGACTTTTCAGGTAGCACTTTCTAGCCCCTTGTGATTTTCAGCCAAAGGCAGCCTGGAAGGGTCTCTTCCTTAGAGTCATAAAAGGTAGCCCAAGGGAGTGCATATTCAAACTTCCCATGTGCAAGAGGTGCATGGCTCTTAAGACACACAACAATGGGTTTGCCTCCAGGCCTCAGTTTCCTAGTCAGACCACGCCTAGTCTCCAGAGCTCTCTGCTACAGAGCAGACATTTGGAAAAAGCGCTGTGGAGGGTGCCTTCACGTTCCAGGGCACTGTCCAAGCCAAACCTGGGCTTTGGGATCTAGGCACTATGGCCTCTACAACTAACATTCCAGGTAGCACTTCCCACCGACTTTTGATTTTCAGCCCCAAAGCAGCGTTTCAGAGTCTCTTCCTTAGAGTCATAAAAGGTAGCCCAAGTGAGTGCTGATTCAATCCTCCTTCGCACAGCAAGTGTGGGGCTCTTCAGAAGCCCCTACAATGGTTCTGTTCCCAGGGCCTCAATTTCCCATTCAGAACAGACCTAGTCTCTAGAACTCTCTGCTACAGAGTACACATAGGGAAATAGCTCTGAGGAGGGTGTCTTAACGTTCCCGGGCTTGGGTAAGCCCTACCCGGGCTGTGGGACCTAGACAATATGGCCCCTACAGCTGACTTTCCAGGTAGCACTTTACAGCCACTTTTGATTTTCAACCCCAAAGCAGCCTTTCAGTGTCTCTTCCTTAGAGTCATAAAAGGTAGCCTAACGGAGTGCTTATTCAATCATAACTGGCGCAACAGGTGTTTCGCTGTTGAGAATCCACAACAATGGGTTTTCCTCCAGGACTCAGTTTCCTAGTGAGACCAGGCCTAGTCTCCAGAGCTCTCTGCTACAAAGCAGACATGTGAAAAAAGCGGTGAGAAGGGTGCCTTCAGGTTCCAGGGCACTGTCGAAGCCTTACCCGTGCGGTGGGCCCAAATTTCTACGGCTCCTACAAACATGCATCCCAGGTAGAAGTTCCTAGCCCCATGTGATTTTCAGCCTTAGTGCGTCCTGACAGGATCTCTTCCATGGAGTGAGCAAAGGCAGCACAAGGTATTGCTTTTTCTATCCTCCCTCGAACAGCAAGTTTTGGGCGGTTCAGAAGCCCCTACAATGGGTCTGTTCCCAGGGCTTCAGTTTCCCAGTCAGAACAGACCTAGTCTCAAGAGCTCTCTGCTACTGAGCACACATGGGGCAATAGCTCTGAAGAGGGTTCCGTGAGGTTCCCTGGCTTGGGGAAGAACTACCCGGGCGGTGGGGCCTAGGCAATGTGGCCTCTTCCACTGACATTCAGGTAGCACTTTCCAGCCCCTTGTGATTTTCAGCCAAAGGCAGCCTGGCAGGGTCTCTTCCTTAGAGTCATAAAAGGTAGCCCAAGGGACTGCTTATTCAATCTTCCCTGGTGCAATAGGTGTTTGTCTCTTAAGAAGCCACAACAATGGGTCTGCTTCCAGGGCCTCAGTTTGCCAGTCATAACAAACCTAGTCTTCAGAGCTCTCTGCTACAGAGCACACGTATAGTAATAGCTCTGAGGAGTGTTACTTGAGGTTCCCGGGCTTGGAGAAGCCCTACCCGGGCAGTGGGGCCTAGGCACTGTTGTTTTCCACTGACTTTCCAAGTAACAGTTTGCAGCCCCTTGTGATTTTCAGTCAAAGACATACAGGCAGGGTCTCTTCCTTAGAGTCATAAAAGTCATCCCAAGGGAGTGCTTATTCAATCTTCCCTGGTGCAAGAGGTGTTTGTCTGTGAAGAAGCCACAACAATGGGTCTGCTCCCAGGGCCTCAGTTTCCCATCAGAACAGACCTAGTCTCAAGAGCTCTCTGCTACAGAGCACACATGGGGAAATAGCTCTGAGGAGGGTTCCTTGAGGCTCCCTGCCTTGGGGAAGCCCTACCCGGGGCTGGGGCCTAGGTACTCTGGCCTCTTTCACTGACTTTCCAGGTATAACTTCCCAGCCCCTTGTGATTTTCAGCCAGATGCAGCCTTGCAGGGTCTCTTCCTTAGAGTCAAAAAAGGTAGCCCAAGGGACTGCTTATTCAGTCTTCCCTGGAGCAAGAGGTGTTTGGCTGTGAAGACGCCAGAACAATTGCTCTCCTCCCAGGGCCTCAGTTTCCCAGTCAGAACAGACCTAGTCTCCAGAGCTCTCTGCTACAGAGCAGACATGGGGAAAAAACGCTGTGGAGGGTGCCCTCACCTCACGTTCCAGGGCACTGTCGAAGCCTTACCTGGGTTTTGGAGCGAGGGCACTGTGGCCTCTTTCACTGACTTTCCAGGTATCACTCCCAGCCCCTTGTGATTTTCAGCCAGATGCAGCCTTGCAGGGTCTCTTCCTTAGAGTCAAAAAAGGTAGCCCAAGGGACTGCTTATTCAGTCTTCCCTGGTGCAAGAGGTGTTTGGCTGTGAAGACGCCAGAACAATGGCTCTGCTCCCAAGGTCTCAGTTTCCCAGTCAGAACAGACCTAGTCTCCAGAGCTCTCTGCTACAGAGCAGACATGGGGAAATAGCTCTGAGGAGGGTTCCTTGAGGCTCCCTGCCTTGGGGAAGCCCTACCCGGGTGCTGGGGCCTAGGCACTGTGGCCTCTTTCACTGACTTTCCAGGTATCTCTTCCCAGTCCCTTGTGATTTTCAGCCAGATGCAGCCTTGCAGGGTCTCTTCTTAGAGGCAAAAAAGGTAGCCCAAGGGACTGCTTATTCAGTCTTCCCTGGAGCAAGAGGTGTTTGGCTGTGAAGATGCCAGTACAATGGCTCTGCTCCCAGGGCCTCAGTTTCCCAGTCAGAACACACCTAGTCTCCAGAGCTCTCTGCTACAGAGCAGACATGGGGAAAAAGCGCTGTGGAGGGAGGCTTCACGTTCCAGGGCACTGTCGAAGCCTTACCTGGGCTTTGGAGCCTAGGCACTGTGGCCTCTTTCAGTGACTTTCCAGGTATCACTTCCCAGCCCCTTGTGATTTTCAGCCAGATGCAGCCTTGCAGGGTCTCTTCCTTAGAGTCAAAAAAGGTAGCCCAAGGGACTGCTTATTCAGTCTTCCCTGGTGCAAGAGGTGTTTGGCTGTGAAGACGCCAGAACAATGGCTCTGCTCCCAGGGCCTCAGTTTCCCAGTCAGTACAGACCTAGTCTCCAGAGCTCTCTGCTACAGAGCTGACATGGGGAAAAAGCGCTGTGGAGGGTGCCTTCACGTTCCAGGGCACTGTCGAAGCCTTTTCTGGGCTTTGGAGCCTAGGCACTGTGGCCTCTTTCACTGACTTTCCAGGTATCACTTCCCAGCCCCTTGTGATTTTCAGCCAGATGCAGCCTTGCAGGGTCTCTTCATTAGAGTCAAAAAAGGTAGCCCAAGGGACTGCTTATTCAGTCTTCCCTGGTGCAAGAGGTGTTTGGCTGTGAAGACGCCAGAACAGTGGCTCTGCTCCCAGGGCCTCAGTTTCCCAGTCAGAACAGACCTAGTCTCCAGAGCTCTCTGCTACAGAGCAGACATGGGGAAATAGCTCTGAGGAGGGTTCCTTGAGGCTCCCTGCCTTGGGGAAGCCCTACCCGGGTGCTGGGGCCTAGGTACTGTGGCCTCTTTCACTGACTTTCCAGGTATCACTTCCCAGCCCCTTGTGATTTTCAGCCAGATGCAGCCTTGCAGGGTCTCTTCCTTAGAGTCAAAAAAGGTAGCCCAAGGGACTGCTTATTCAGTCTTCCCTGAAGCAAGAGGTGTTTGGCTGTGAAGACGCCAGAACAATGGCTCTGCTCCCAGGGACTCAGTTTCCCAGTCAGAACAGACCTAGTCTCCAGAGCTCTCTGCTACAGAGCAGACATGGGGAAAAAGCGCTGTGGAGGGTGCCTTCACGTTCCAGGGCACTGTCGAAGCCTTACCTGGGCTTTGGAGACTAGGCACTGTGGCCTCGTTCACTGACTTTCCAGGTATCACTTCCCAGCCCCTTGTGATTTTCAGCCAGATGCAGCCTTGCAGGGTCTCTTCCTTAGAGTCAAAAAAGGTAGCCCAAGGGACTGCTTATTCAGTCTTCCCTGGTGCAAGAGGTGTTTGGCTGTGAAGACGCCAGTACAATGGCTCTGCTACCAGGGCCTCAGTTTCCCAGTCAGAACAGACCTAGTCTCCAGAGCTCTCTGCTACAGAGCAGACATGGGGAAATAGCTCTAAGGAAGGTTCCTTGAGGCTCCCTGCCGTGGGGAAGCCGTACCCGGGTGCTGGGGCCTAGGCACTGTGGCCTCTTTCACTGACTTTCCAGGTATCACTTCCCAGCCCCTTGTGATTTTCTGCCAGATGCAGCCTTGCAGGGTCTCTTCCTTAGAGTCAAAAAAGGTAGCGCAAGGGACTGCTTATTCAGTCTTCCCTGGTGCAAGAGGTGTTTGGCTGTGAAGACGCCAGAACAATGGCTCTGCTCCCAGGGCCTCAGTTTCCCAGTAAGAATAGACCTAGTCTCCAGAGCTCTCTGCTACAGAGCAGACATGGGGAAAAAGCCCTGTGGAGGGTGCCTTCACGTTCCAGGGCACTGTCGAAGCCTTACCTGGGCTTTAGAGCCTAGGCACTCTGCTCCCAGGGCCTCAGTTTCCCAGTCAGAACAGACCTAGTCTCCAGAGCTCTCTGCTACAGAGCAGACATGGGGAAATAGCTCTGAGGAGGGTTCCTTGAGACTCCCTGCCTTGGGGAAGCCCTACCCGGGTGCTGGGGCCTAGGCACTGTGGCCTCTTTCACTGACTTTCCAGGTATCACTTCCCAGCCCCTTGTGATTTTCAGCCAGATGCAGCCTTGCAGGGTCTCTTCCTTAGAGTCAAAAAAGGTAGCCCAAGGGACTGCTTATTCAGTCTTCCCTGGTGCAAGAGGTGTTTGGCTGTGAAGACGCCAGAACAATGGCTCTGCTCCCAGGGCCTCAGTTTCCCAGTCAGAACAGACCTAGTCTCCAGAGCTCTCTGCTACACAGAGCAGACATGGGGAAAAAGCGCTGTGGAGGGTTCCTTCACGTTCCAGGGCACTGTCGAAGCCTTACCCGGGCTTTGGATCCTAGGCACTGTGGCCTCTTTCACTGACTTTCCAGGTATCACTTCCCAGCCCCTTGTGATTTTCAGCCAGATGCAGCCTTGCAGGGTCTCTTCCTTAGAGTCAAAAAAGGTAGCCCAAGGGACTGCTTATTCAGTCTTCCCTGGTGCAAGAGGTGTTTGGCTGTGAAGACGCCAGAACAATGGCTCTGCTCCCAGGGCCTCAGTTTCCCAGTCAGAACAGACCTAGTCTCCAGAGCTCTCTGCTACAGAGCAGACATGGGGAAAAAGCGCTGTGGAGGGTGGCTTCACGTTCCAGGGCACTGTCGAAGCCTTACCTGGGCTTTGGAGCCTAGGCACTGTGGCCTCTTTCACTGACTTTCCAGGTATCACTTCCCAGCCCCTTGTGATTTTCAGCCAGATGCAGCCTTGCAGGGTCTCTTCCTTAGAGTCAAAAAAGGTAGCCCAAGGGACTGCTTATTCAGTCTTCCCTGGTGCAAGAGGTGTTTGGCTGTGAAGACGCCAGAACAATGGCTCTGCTCCCCAGGGCCTCAGTTTCCCAGTCAGAACAGACCTAGTCTCCAGAGCTCTCTGCTACAGAGCAGACATGGGGAAAAAGCGCTGTGGAGGGTGCCTTCACGTTCCAGGGCACTGTCGAAGCCTTACCTGGGCTTTGGAGCCTAGGCACTGTGGCCTCTTTCACTGACTTTCCAGGTATCACTTCCCAGCCCCTTGTGATTTTCAGCCAGATGCAGCCTTGCAGGGTCTCTTCCTTAGAGTCAAAAAAGGTAGCCCAAGGGACTGCTTATTCAGTCTTCCCTGGTGCAAGAGGTGTTTGGCTGTGAAGACGCCAGAACAATGGCTCTGCTCCCAGGGCCTCAGTTTCCCAGTCAGAACAGACCTAGTCTCCAGAGCTCTCTGCTACAGAGCAGACATGGGGAAAAAGCGCTGTGGAGGGTGCCTTCACGTTCCAGGGCACTGTCGAAGCCTTACCTGGGCTTTGGAGCCTAGGCACTGTGGCCTCTTTCACTGACTTTCCAGGTAATCACTTCCCAGCCCCTTGTGATTTTCAGCCAGATGCAGCCTTGCAGGGTCTCTTCTTCTTAGAGTCAAAAAAGGTAGCCCAAGGGACTGCTTATTCAGTCTTCCCTGGTGCAAGAGGTGTTTGGCTGTGAAGACGCCAGAACAATGGCTCTGCTCCCAGGGCCTCAGTTTCCCAGTCAGAACAGACCTAGTCTCCAGAGCTCTCTGCTACAGAGCAGACATGGGGAAAAAAAAGCGCTGTGGAGGGTGCCTTCACGTTCCAGGGCACTGTCGAAGCCTTACCTGGGCTTTGGAGCCTAGGCACTGTGGCCTCTTTCACTGACTTTCCAGGTATCACTTCCCAGCCCCTTGTGATTTTCAGCCAGATGCAGCCTTGCAGGGTCTCTTCCTTAGAGTCAAAAAAGGTAGCCCAAGGGACTGCTTATTCAGTCTTCCCTGGTGCAAGAGGTGTTTGGCTGTGAAGACGCCAGAACAATGGCTCTGCTCCCAGGGCCTCAGTTTCCCAGTCAGAACAGACCTAGTCTCCAGAGCTCTCTGCTACAGAGCAGACATGGGGAAATAGCTCTGAGGAGGGTTCCTTGAGGCTCCCTGCCTTGGGAAAGCCCTACCCGGGTGCTGGGCCTAGGCACTGTGGCCTCTTTCACTGACTTTCCAGGTATCACTTCCCAGCCCCTTGTGATTTTCAGCCAGATGCAGCCTTGCAGGGTCTCTTCCTTAGAGTCAAAAAAGGTAGCCCAAGGGACTGCTTATTCAGTCTTCCCTGGTGCAAGAGGTGTTTGGCTGTGAAGACGCCAGAACAATGGCTCTGCTCCCAGGGCCTCAGTTTCCCAGTCAGAACAGACCTAGTCTCCAGAGCTCTCTGCTACAGAGCAGACATGGGGAAATAGCTCTGAGGAGGGTTCCTTGAGGCTCCCTGCCTTGGGGAAGCCCAACCCGGGTGCTGGGGCCTAGGCACTGTGGCCTCTTTCACTGACTTTCCAGGTATCACTTCCCAGCCCCTTGTGATTTTCAGCCAGATGCAGCCTTGCAGGGTCTCTTCCTTAGAGTCAAAAAAAAAAAGGTAGCCCAAGGGACTGCTTATTCAGTCTTCCCTGGTGCAAGAGGTGTTTGGCTGTGAAGACGCCAGAACAATGGCTCTGCTCCCAGGGCCTCAGTTTCCCAGTCAGAACAGACCTAGTCTCCAGAGCTCTCTGCTACAGAGCAGACATGGGGAAAAAAAAAGCTGTGGAGGGTGCCTTCACGTTCCAGGGCACTGTCGAAGCCTTACCTGGGCTTTGGAGCCTAGGCACTGTGGCCTCTTTCACTGACTTTCCAGGTATCACTTCCCAGCCCCTTGTGATTTTCAGCCAGATGCAGCCTTGCAGGGTCTCTTCCTTAGAGTCAAAAAAGGTAGCCCAAGGGACTGCTTATTCAGTCTTCCCTGGTGCAAGAGGTGTTTGGCTGTGAAGACGCCAGAACAATGGCTCTGCTCCCAGGGCCTCAGTTTCCCAGTCAGAACAGACCTAGTCTCCAGAGCTCTCTGCTACAGAGCAGACATGGGGAAATAGCTCTGAGGAGGGTTCCTTGAGGCTCCCTGCCTTGGGGAAGCCCTACCCGGGTGCTGGGGCCTAGGCACTGTGGCCTCTTTCACTGACTTTCCAGGTATCTCTTCCCAGTCCCTTGTGATTTTCAGGCAGATGCAGCCTTGCAGGGTCTCTTCTTAGAGTCAAAAAAGGTAGCCCAAGGGACTGCTTATTCAGTCTTCCCTGGAGCAAGAGGTGTTTGGCTGTGAAGATGCCAGAACAATGGCTCTGCTCCCAGGGCCTCAGTTTCCCAGTCAGAACAGACCTAGTCTCCAGAGCTCTCTGCTACAGAGCAGACATGTGGAAAAAGCGCTGTGGAGGGAGGCTTCACGTTCCAGGGCACTGTCGAAGCCTTACCTGGGCTTTGGAGCCTAGGCACTGTGGCCTCTTTCACTGACTTTCCAGGTATCACTTCCCAGCCCCTTGTGATTTTCAGCCAGATGCAGCCTTGCAGGGTCTCTTCCTTAGAGTCAAAAAAGGTAGCCCAAGGGACTGCTTATTCAGTCTTCCCTGGTGCAAGAGGTGTTTGGCTGTGAAGACGCCAGAACAATGGCTCTGCTCCCAGGGCCTCAGTTTCCCAGTCAGTACAGACCTAGTCTCCAGAGCTCTCTGCTACAGAGCTGACATGGGGAAAAAGCGCTGTGGAGGGTGCCTTCACGTTCCAGGGCACTGTCGAAGCCTTTCCTGGGCTTTGGAGCCTAGGCACTGTGGCCTCTTTCACTGACTTTCCAGGTATCACTTCCCAGCCCCTTGTGATTTTCAGCCAGATGCAGCCTTGCAGGGTCTCTGCATTAGAGTCAAAAAAGGTAGCCCAAGGGACTGCTTATTCAGTCTTCCCTGGTGCAAGAGGTGTTTGGCTGTGAAGACGCCAGAACAGTGGCTCTGCTCCCAGGGCCTCAGTTTCCCAGTCAGAACAGACCTAGTCTCCAGAGCTCTCTGCTACAGAGCAGACATGGGGAAATAGCTCTGAGGAGGGTTCCTTGAGGCTCCCATCCTTGGGGAAGCCATACCCGGGTGCTGGGGCCTAGGCACTGTGGCCTCTTTCACTGACTTTCCAGGTATCACTTCCCAGCCCCTTGTGATTTTCAGCCAGATGCAGCCTTGCAGGGTCTCTTCCTTAGAGTCAAAAAAGGTAGCCCAAGGGACTGCTTATTCAGTCTTCCCTGGTGCAAGAGTTGTTTGGCTGTGAAGACGCCAGAACAGTGGCTCTGCTCCCAGGGCCTCAGTTTCCCAGTCAGAACAGACCTAGTCTCCAGAGCTCTCTGCTACAGAGCAAACATGGGGAGATAGCTCTGAGGAGGGTTCCTTGAGGCTCCCTGCCTTGGGGAAGCCCTACCCGGGTGCTGGGGCCTAGGTATTGTGGCCTCTTTCACTGACTTTCCAGGTATCACTTCCCAGCCCCTTGTGATTTTCAGCCAGATGCAGCATTGCAGGGTCTCTTCCTTAGAGTCAAAAAAGGTAGCCCAAGGGACTGCTTATTCAGTCTTCCCTGAAGGAAGAGGTGTTTGGCTGTGAAGACGCCAGAACAATGGCTCTGCTCCCAGGGACTCAGTTTCCCAGTCAGAACAGACCTAGTCTCCAGAGCTCTCTGCTACAGAGCAGACATGGGGAAAAAGCGCTGTGGAGGGTGCCTTCACGTTCCAGGGCACTGTCGAAGACTTACCTGGGCTTTGGAGCCAAGGCACTGTGGCCTCGTTCACTGACTTTCCAGGTATCACTTCCCAGCCCCTTGTGATTTTCAGCCAGATGCAGCCTTGCAGGGTCTCTTCCTTAGAGTCAACAAAGGTAGCCCAAGGGACTGCTTATTCAGTCTTCCCTGGTGCAAGAGGTGTTTGGCTGTGAAGACGCCAGAACAATGGCTCTGCTCCCAGGGCCCCAGTTTCCCAGTCAGAACAGACCTAGTCTCCAGAGCTCTCTGCTACAGAGCAGACATGGGGAAATAGCTCTGAGGAAGGTTCCTTGAGCCTCCCTGCCTTGGGGAAGCCCTACCCGGGTGCTGGGGCCTAGGCACTGTGGCCTCTTTCACTGTCTTTCCAGGTATCACTTCCCAGCCCCTTGTGATTTTCAGCCAGATGCAGCCTTGCAGGTTCTCTTCCTTAGAGTCAAAAAAGGTAGCCCAAGGGACTGCTTATTCAGTCTTCCCTGGTGCAAGAGGTGTTTGGCTGTGAAGACGCCAGTACAATGGCTCTGCTCCCAGGGCCTCAGTTTCCCAGTCAGAACAGACCTAGTCTCCAGAGCTCTCTGCTACAGAGCAGACATGTGGAAAAAGCGCTGTGGAGGGTGCCTTCACGTTCCAGGGCACTGTCGAAGACTTACCTGGGCTTTGGAGCCTAGGCACTGTGGCCTCGTTCACTGACTTTCCAGGTATCACTTCCCAGCCCCTTGTGATTTTCAGCCAGATGCAGCCTTGCAGGGTCTCTTCCTTAGAGTCAACAAAGGTAGCCCAAGGGACTGCTTATTCAGTCTTCCCTGGTGCAAGAGGTGTTTGGCTGTGAAGGCGCCAGAACAATGGCTCTGCTCCCAGGGCCCCAGTTTCCCAGTCAGAACAGACCTAGTCTCCAGAGCTGTCTGCTACAGAGCAGACATGGGGAAATAGCTCTGAGGAAGGTTCCTTGAGGCTCCCTGCCTTGGGGAAGCCCTACCTGGGTGCTGGGGCCTAGGCACTGTGGCCTCTTTCACTGACTTTCCAGGTATCACTTCCCAGCCCCTTGTGATTTTCTGCCAGATGCAGCCTTGCAGGGTCTCTTCCTTAGAGTCAAAAAAGGTAGCCCAAGGGACTGCTTATTCAGTCTTCCCTGGTGCAAGAGGTGTTTGGCTGTGAAGACGCCAGAACAATGGCTCTGCTCCCAGGGCCTCAGTTTCCCAGTAAGAACAGACCTAGTCTCCAGAGCTCTCTGCTACAGAGCAGACATGGGGAAAAAGGCCTGTGGAGGGTGCCTTCACGTTCCAGGGCACTGTCGAAGCCTTACCTGGGCTTTAGAGCCTAGGCACTGTGGCCTCTTTCACTGACTTTCCAGGTATCACTTCCCAGCACCTTGTGATTTTCAGCCAGATGCAGCCTTGCAGGGTCTCTTCCTTAGAGTCAAAAAAGGTAGCACAAGAGACTGCTTATTCAGTTTTCCCTGGTGCAAGAGGTGTTTGGCTGTGATAACGCCAGAACAATGGCTCTGCTCCCAGGGCCTCAGTTTCCCAGTCAGAACAGACCTAGTCTCCAGAGCTCTCTGCTACAGAGCAGACATGGGGAAATAGCTCTGAGGAGGGTTCCTTGAGGCTCCCTGCCTTGGGGAAGCCCTACCCGGGTGCTGCGGCCTAAGCTCTGTTTCTTCTTTCACTGACTTTCCAGGTATCACTTCCCAGCCCCTTGTTATTTTCAGCCAGATGCAGCCTTGCAGGGTCTCTTCCTTAGAGTCAAAAAAGGTAGCCCAAGGGACTGCTTATTCAGTCTTCCCTGGTGCAAGAGGTGTTTGGCTGTGAAGACGCCAGAACAATGGCTCTGCTCCCAGGGCCTCAGTTTCCCATTCAGAACAGACCTAGTCTCCAGAGCTCTCTGCTACAGAGCAGACATGGGGAAATAGCTCTGAGGAGGGTTCCTTGAGGCTCCCTGCCTTGGGGAAGCCCTACCCTGTTGCTGGGACCTAGGCTCTGTGGCCTCTTTCACTGACTTTCCAGGTATCACTTCCCAGCCCCTCGTGATTTTCAGCCATATGCAGCCTTGCAGGTTCTCTTCCTTAGAGTCAAAAAAGGTAGCCCAAGGGAGTGCTTATTAAGTTTTCCCTGGTGCAAGTGGTGTCCGGCTGTGAAGACGCCAGAACAATGGCTATGCTCCCAGGGCCTCAGTTTTCCAGTCAGAACAGACCTAGTCTCCAGAGCTCTCTGCTACAGAGCAGACATGGGGAAATAGCTCTGAGGAGGGTTCCTTGAGGCTCCCTGCCTTGGGGAAGCCCTACCCGGGTGCTGGGGCCTAGGCACTGTGGCCTCTTTCACTGACTTTCCAGGTATCACTTCCCAGCCCCTTGTGATTTTCAGCCAGATGCAGCCTTGCAGGGTCTCTTCTTTAGAGTCAAAAAAGGTAACCCAAGGGACTGCTTATTCAGTCTTCCCTGAAGCAAGAGGTGTTTGGCTGTGAAGACGCCAGAACAATGGCTCTGCTCCCAGGGCCTCAGTTTCCCAGTCAGAACAGACCTAGCCTCCAGAGCTCTCTGCTACAAAGCAGACATGGGGAAAAAGCGCTGTGGAGGGTGCCTTCACGTTCCAGGGCACTGTCGAAGCCTTACCAGGGCTTTGGAGCCTAGGCACTGTGGCCTCTTTCACTGACTTTCCCGGTATCACTTCCCAGCCCCTTGTGATTTTCAGCCAGATGCAGCCTTGCAGGGTCTCTTCCTTAGAGTCAAAAAAGGTAGCCCAAGGGACTGCTTATTCAGTCTTCCCTGGTGCAAGAGGTGTTTGGCTGTGAAGACGCCAGAACAATGGCTCTGCTCCCAGGGCCTCAGTTTCCCAGTCAGAACAGACCTAGTCTCCAGAGCTCTCTGCTACACAGCAAACATGGGGAAATAGCTCTGAGGAGGGTTCCTTGAGGCTCCCTGCCTTGGGGAAGCCCACCGGGGTGCTGGGGCCTAGGTACTGTGGCCTCTTTCACTGACTTTCCAGGTATCACTTCCCAGCCCCTTGTGATTTTCAGCCAGATGCAGCCTTGCAGGGGCTCTTCCTTAGAGTCAAAAAAGGTAGCCCAAGGGACTGCTTATTCAGTCTTCCCTGAAGGAAGAGGTGTTTGGCTGTGAAGACGCCAGAACAATGGCTCTGCTCCCAGGGATTCAGTTTCCCAGTCAGAACAGACCTAGTCTCCAGAGCTCTCTGCTACAGAGCAGACATGGGGAAAAAGCGCTGTGGAGGGTGCCTTCACGTTCCAGGGCACTGTCGAAGCCTTACCTGGGCTTTGGAGCCTAGGCACTGTGGCCTCATTCACTGACTTTCCAGGTATCACTTCCCAGCCCCTTGTGATTTTCAGCCAGATGCAGCCTTGCAGGGTCTCTTCCTTAGAGTCAAAAAAGGTAGCCCAAGGGACTGCTTATTCAGTCTTCCCTGGTGCAAGAGGTTTTTGGCTGTGAAGACGCCAGAACAATGGCTCTGATCCCAGGGCCCCAGTTTCCCAGTCAGAACAGACCTAGTCTCCAGAGCTCTCTACTACAGAGCAGACATGGGGAAATAGCTCTGAGGAAGGTTCCTTGAGGCTCCCTGCCTTGGGGAAGCCCTACCCGGGTGCTGGGGCCTAGGCACTGTGGCCTCTTTCACTGAATTTCCAGGTATCACTTCCCAGCCCCTTGTGATTTTCTGCCAGATGCAGCCTTGCAGGGTCTCTTCCTTAGAGTCAAAAAAGGTAGCGCAAGGGACTGCTTATTCAGTCTTCCCTGGTGCAAGAGGTGTTTGGCTGTGAAGACGCCAGAACAATGGCTCTGCTCCCAGGGCCTCAGTTTCCAGTAAGAACAGACCTAGTCTCCAGAGCTCTCTGCTACAGAGCAGACATGGGGAAAAAGCCCTGTGGAGGGTGCCTTCACGTTCCAGGGCACTGTCGAAGCCTTACCTGGGCTTTAGAGCCTAGGCACTGTGGCCTCTTTCACTGACTTTCCAGGTATCACTTCCCAGCACCTTGTGATTTTCAGCCAGATGCAGCCTTGCAGGGTCTCATCCTTAGAGTCAAAAAAGGTAGCCCAAGGGACTGCTTATTCAGTCTTCCCTGGTGCAAGAGGTGTTTGGCTGTGAAGACGCCAGTACAATGGCTCTGCTCCCAGGGCCTCAGTTTCCCAGTCAGAAGTGACCTAGTCTCCAGAGCTCTCTGCTACCGAGCAGACATGGGGAAAAAGCGCTGTGGAGGGTGCCTTCACGTTCCAGGGCACTGACAAAGCCTTACCTGGGCTTTGGAGCCTAGGCACTGTGGCCTCTTTCACTGACTTTCCAGGTATCACTTCCCAGCCCCTTGTGATTTTCAGCCAGATGCAGCCTTGCAGGGTCTCTTCCTTAGAGTCAAAAAAGGTAGCACAAGGGACTGCTTATTCAGTTTTCCATGGTGCAAGAGGTGTTTGGCTGTGAAGACGCCAGAACAATGGCTCTGCTCCCAGGGCCTCAGTTTCCCAGTCAGAACAGACCTAGTCTCCAGAGCTCTCTGCTACAGAGCACACATGGGGAAATAGCTCTGAGGAGGGTTCCTTGAGGCTCCCTGCCTTGGGGAACCCCTAACCGGGTGCTGCGGCCTAAGCTCTGTTTCTTCTTTCACTGACTTTCCAGGTATCACTTCCCAGCCCCTTGTGATTTTCAGCCAGATGCAGCCTTGCAGAGTCTCTTCCTTAGAGTCAAAAAAGGTAGCCCAAGGGACTGCTTATTCAGTCTTCCCTGGTGCAAGAGGTGTTTGGCTGTGAAGACGCCAGAACAATGGCTCTGCTCCCAGGGACTCAGTTTCCCAGTCAGAACAGACCTAGTCTCCAGAGCTCTCTGCTACAGAGCAGACATGGGGAAAAAGCGCTGTGGAGGGTGCCTTCACGTTCCAGGGCACTGTCGAAGCCTTACCTGGGCTTTGGAGCCTAGGCACTGTGGCCTCATTCACTGACTTTCCAGGTATCACTTCCCAGCCCCTTGTGATTTTCAGCCAGATGCAGCCTTGCAGGGTCTCTTCCTTAGAGTCAAAAAAGGTAGCCCAAGGGACTGCTTATTCAGTCTTCCCTGGTGCAAGAGGTTTTTGGCTGTGAAGACGCCAGAACAATGGCTCTGATCCCAGGGCCCCAGTTTCCCAGTCAGAACAGACCTAGTCTCCAGAGCTCTCTACTACAGAGCAGACATGGGGAAATAGCTCTGAGGAAGGTTCCTTGAGGCTCCCTGCCTTGGGGAAGCCCTACCCGGGTGCTGGGGCCTAGGCACTGTGGCCTCTTTCACTGAATTTCCAGGTATCACTTCCCAGCCCCTTGTGATTTTCTGCCAGATGCAGCCTTGCAGGGTCTCTTCCTTAGAGTCAAAAAAGGTAGCGCAAGGGACTGCTTATTCAGTCTTCCCTGGTGCAAGAGGTGTTTGGCTGTGAAGACGCCACAACAATGGCTCTGCTCCCAGGGCCTCAGTTTCCCAGTAAGAACAGACCTAGTCTCCAGAGCTCTCTGCTACAGAGCAGACATGGGGAAAAAGCCCTGTGGAGGGTGCCTTCACGTTCCAGGGCACTGTCGAAGCCTTACCTGGGCTTTAGAGCCTAGGCACTGTGGCCTCTTTCACTGACTTTCCAGGTATCACTTCCCAGCACCTTGTGATTTTCAGCCAGATGCAGCCTTGCAGGGTCTCATCCTTAGAGTCAAAAAAGGTAGCCCAAGGGACTGCTTATTCAGTCTTCCCTGGTGCAAGAGGTGTTTGGCTGTGAAGACGCCAGTACAATGGCTCTGCTCCAAGGGCCTCAGTTTCCCAGTCAGAAGAGACCTAGTCTCCAGAGCTCTCTGCTACCGAGCAGACATGGGGAAAAAGCGCTGTGGAGGGTGCCTTCACGTTCCAGGGCACTGACAAAGCCTTACCTGGGCTTTGGAGCCTAGGCACTGTGGCCTCTTTCACTGACTTTCCAGGTATCACTTCCCAGCCCCTTGTGATTTTCAGCCAGATGCAGCCTTGCAGGGTCTCTTCCTTAGAGTCAAAAAAGGTAGCACAAGGGACTGCTTATTCAGTTTTCCATGGTGCAAGAGGTGTTTGGCTGTGAAGACGCCAGAACAATGGCTCTGCTCGCAGGGCCTCAGTTTCCCAGTCAGAACAGACCTAGTCTCCAGAGCTCTCTGCTACAGAGCACACATGGGGAAATAGCTCTGAGGAGGGTTCCTTGAGGCTCCCTGCCTTGGGGAACCCCTACCCGGGTGCTGCGGCCTAAGCTCTGTTTCTTCTTTCACTGACTTTCCAGGTATCACTTCCCAGCCCCTTGTGATTTTCAGCCAGATGCAGCCTTGCAGAGTCTCTTCCTTAGAGTCAAAAAAGGTAGCCCAAGGGACTGCTTATTCAGTCTTCCCTGGTGCAAGAGGTGTTTGGCTGTGAAGACGCCAGAAGAATGGCTCTGCTCCCAGGGACTCAGTTTCCCAGTCAGAACAGACCTAGTCTGCAGAGCTCTCTGCTACAGAGCAGACATGTGGAAAAAGCGCAGTGGAGGGTGCCTTCACGTTCCAGGGCACTGTCGAAGCCTTACCTGGGCTTTGGAGCCTAGGCACTGTGGCCTCTTTCACTGACTTTCCAGGTATCACTTCCCAGCCCCTTGTGATTTTCAGCCAGATGCAGCCTTGCAGGGTCTCTTCCTTAGAGTCAAAAAAGGTAGCCCAAGGGACTGCTTATTCAGTCTTCCCTGGTGCAAGAGGTGTTTTGGCTGTGAAGACGCCAGAACAATGGCTCTGCCCCAGGGCCCCAGTTTCCCAGTCAGAACAGACCTAGTCTCCAGAGCTCTCTGCTACAGAGCAGACATGGGGAAAAAGCTCTGTGGAGGGTTCCTTCACGTTCCAGGGCACTGTCGAAAGCCTTACCCGGGCTTTGGAGCCTAGGCACTGTGGCCTCTTTCACTGACTTTCCAGGTTCCAGGTATCACTTCCCAGCCCCTTGTGATTTTCAGCCAGATGCAGCCTTGCAGGGTCTCTTCCTTAGAGTCAAAAAAGGTAGCCCAAGGGACTGCTTATTCAGTCTTCCCTGGTGCAAGAGGTGTTTGGCTGTGAAGACGCCAGAACAATGGCTCTGCTCCCAGGGCCTCAGTTTCCCAGTCAGAACAGACCTAGTCTCCAGAGCTCTCTGCTACAGAGCAGACATGGGGAAAAAGCTCTGTGGAGGGTGCCTTCACGTTCCAGGGCACTGTCGAAGCCTTACCTGGGCTTTAGAGCCTAGGCACTGTGGCCTCTTTCACTGACTTTCCAGGTATCACTTCCCAGCCCCTTGTGATTTTCAGCCAGATGCAGCCTTGCAGGGTCTCTTCCTTAGAGTCAAAAAAGGTAGCCCAAGGGACTGCTTATTCAGTCTTCCCTGGTGCAAGAGGTGTTTGGCTGTGAAGACGCCAGAACAATGGCTCTGCTCCCAGGGCCTCAGTTTCCCAGTCAGAACAGACCTAGTCTCCAGAGCTCTCTGCTACAGAGCAGACATGGGGAAAAAGCTCTGTGGAGGGTGCCTTCACGTTCCAGGGCACTGACAAAGCCTTACCTGGGCTTTGGAGCCTAGGCACTGTGGCCTCTTTCACTGACTTTCCAGGTATCACTTCCCAGCCCCTTGTGATTTTCAGCCAGATGCAGCCTTGCAGGGTCTCTTCCTTAGAGTCAAAAAAGGTAGCCCAAGGGACTGCTTATTCAGTCTTCCCTGGTGCAAGAGGTGTTTGGCTGTGAAGACGCCAGAACAATGGCTCTGCTCCCAGGGCCTCAGTTTCCCAGTCAGAACAGACCTAGTCTCTCCAGAGCTCTCTGCTACAGAGCAGACATGGGGAAAAGCTCTGAGGAGGGTTCCTTGAGGCTCCCTGCCTTGGGGAAGCCCTACCCGGGTGCTGGGCCTAGGCACTGTGGCCTCTTTCACTGACTTTCCAGGTATCACTTCCCAGCCCCTTGTGTGATTTTCAGCCAGATGCAGCCTTGCAGGGTCTCTTCCTTAGAGTCAAAAAAGGTAGCCCAAGGGACTGCTTATTCAGTCTTCCCTGGTGCAAGAGGTGTTTGGCTGTGAAGACGCCAGAACAATGGCTCTGCTCCCAGGGCCTCAGTTTCCCAGTCAGAACAGACCTAGTCTCCAGAGCTCTCTGCTACAGAGCAGACATGGGGAAAATAGCTCTGAGGAGGGTTCCTTGAGGCTCCCTGCCTTGGGGAAGCCCTACCCGGGTTGCTGGGGCCTAGGCACTGTGGCCTCTTTCACTGACTTTCCAGGTATCACTTCCCAGCCCCTTGTGATTTTCAGCCAGATGCAGCCTTGCAGGGTCTCTTCCTTAGAGTCAAAAAAGGTAGCCCAAGGGACTGCTTATTCAGTCTTCCCTGGTGCAAGAGGTGTTTGGCTGTGAAGACGCCAGAACAATGGCTCTGCTCCCAGGGCCTCAGTTTCCCAGTCAGAACAGACCTAGTCTCCAGAGCTCTCTGCTACAGAGCAGACATGGGGAAAAAAGCGCTGTGGAGGGTGCCTTCACGTTCCCTGCACTGTCGAAGCCTTACCCGGGCTTTGGAGCCTAGGCACTGTGGCCTCTTTCACTGACTTTCCAGGTATCACTTCCCAGCCCCTTGTGATTTTCAGCCAGATGCAGCCTTGCAGGGTCTCTTCCTTAGAGTCAAAAAAGGTAGCCCAAGGGACTGCTTATTCAGTCTTCCCTGGTGCAAGAGGTGTTTGGCTGTGAAGACGCCAGAACAATGGCTCTGCTCCCAGGGCCTCAGTTTCCCAGTCAGAACAGACCTAGTCTCCAGAGCTCTCTGCTACAGAGCAGACATGGGGAAAAAGCTCTGAGGAGGGTTCCTTCACGCTCCAGGGCTTGGGGAAGCCTACCCTGGGCTTTGGGGCCTAGGCACTGTGGCCTCTTTCACTGACTTTCCAGGTATCACTTCCCAGCCCCTTGTGATTTTCAGCCAGATGCAGCCTTGCAGGGTCTCTTCCTTAGAGTCAAAAAAGGTAGCCCAAGGGACTGCTTATTCAGTCTTCCCTGGTGCAAGAGGTGTTTGGCTGTGAAGACGCCAGAACAATGGCTCTGCTCCCAGGGCCTCAGTTTCCCAGTCAGAACAGACCTAGTCTCCAGAGCTCTCTGCTACAGAGCAGACATGGGGAAAAAGCTCTGAGGAGGGGTGCCTTGACGCTCCCTGGCTTGGGGAAGCCTTACCCGGGTGCTGGGGCCTAGGCACTGTGGCCTCTTTCACTGACTTTCCAGGTATCACTTCCCAGCCCCTTGTGATTTTCAGCCAGATGCAGCCTTGCAGGGTCTCTTCCTTAGAGTCAAAAAAGGTAGCCCAAGGGACTGCTTATTCAGTCTTCCCTGGTGCAAGAGGTGTTTGGCTGTGAAGACGCCAGAACAATGGCTCTGCTCCCAGGGCCTCAGTTTCCCAGTCAGAACAGACCTAGTCTCCAGAGCTCTCTGCTACAGAGCAGACATGGGGAAAAAGCGCTGTGGAGGGTGCCTTCACGTTCCCTGCCTGTCGAAAGCCTTACCCGGGTGCTGGGGCCTAGGCACTGTGGCCTCTTTCACTGACTTTCCAGGTATCACTTCCCAGCCCCTTGTGATTTTCAGCCAGATGCAGCCTTGCAGGGTCTCTTCCTTAGAGTCAAAAAAGGTAGCCCAAGGGACTGCTTATTCAGTCTTCCCTGGTGCAAGAGGTGTTTGGCTGTGAAGACGCCAGAACAATGGCTCTGCTCCCAGGGCCTCAGTTTCCCAGTCAGAACAGACCTAGTCTCCAGAGCTCTCTGCTACAGAGCAGACATGGGGAAAAAAAAGCGCTGTGGGAGGGTGCCTTCACGTTCCAGGGCACTGTCGAAGCCTTACCTGGGCTTTGGAGCCTAGGCACTGTGGCCTCTTTCACTGACTTTCCAGGTATCACTTCCCAGCCCCTTGTGATTTTCAGCCAGATGCAGCCTTGCAGGGTCTCTTCCTTAGAGTCAAAAAAGGTAGCCCAAGGGACTGCTTATTCAGTCTTCCCTGGTGCAAGAGGTGTTTGGCTGTGAAGACGCCAGAACAATGGCTCTGCTCCCAGGGCCTCAGTTTCCCAGTCAGAACAGACCTAGTCTCCAGAGCTCTCTGCTACAGAGCAGACATGGGGAAAAAGCGCTGTGGAGGGTTCCTTGACGTTCCCCCCAGGGCCTCAGTTTCCCAGTCAGAACAGACCTAGTCTCCAGAGCTCTCTGCTACAGAGCAGACATGGGGAAATAGCTCTGAGGAGGGTTCCTTGAGGCTCCCTGCCTTGGGGAAGCCCTACCCGGGTGCTGGGACCTAGGCTCTGTGGCCTCTTTCACTGACTTTCCAGGTATCACTTCCCAGCCCCTTGTGATTTTCAGCCATATGCAGCCTTGCAGGGTCTCTTCCTTAGAGTCAAAAAAGGTAGCCCAAGGGACTGTTATTAAGTTTTCCCTGGTGCAAGTGGTGTCTGGCTGTGAAGACGCCAGAACAATGGCTATGCTCCCAGGGCCTCAGTTTTCCCAGTCAGAACAGACCTAGTCTCCAGAGCTCTCTGCTACAGAGCAGACATGGGGGGAATAGCTCTGAGGAGGGTTCCTTGAGGCTCCCTGCCTTGGGGAAGCCCTACCCGGGTGCTGGGCCTCGGCACTGTGGCCTCTTTCACTGACTTTCCAGGTATCACTTCCCAGCCCCTTGTGATTTTCAGCCATATGCAGCCTTGCAGGGTCTCTTCCTTAGAGTCAAAAAAGGTAGCCCAAGGGACTGCTTATTAAGTTTTCCCTGGTGCAAGTGGTGTTTGGCTGTGAAGACGCCAGAACAATGGCTATGCTCCCAGGGCCTCAGTTTCCCAGTCAGAACAGACCTAGTCTCCAGAGCTCTCTGCTACAGAGCAGACATGGGGAAAAGCGCTGTGGAGGGTGCCTTCACGTTCCAGGGCACTGTCGAAGCCTTACCTGGGCTTTGGAGCCTAGGCACTGTGGCCTCTTTCACTGACTTTCCAGGTATCACTTCCCAGCCCCTTGTGATTTTCAGCCAGATGCAGCCTTGCAGGGTCTCTTCCTTAGAGTCAAAAAATGGTAGCCCAAGGGACTGCTTATTCAGTCTTCCCTGGTGCAAGAGGTGTTTGGCTGTGAAGACGCCAGAACAATGGCTCTGCTCCCAGGGCCTCAGTTTCCCAGTCAGAACAGACCTAGTCTCCAGAGCTCTCTGCTACAGAGCAGACATGGGGAAAAAGCTCTGAGGAGGGTTCCTTGAGGCTACCTGCCTTGGGGAAGCCGTACCCCTGGGTGCTGGGGCCTAGGCACTGTGGCCTCTTTCACTGACTTTCCAGGTATCAATTCCCAGCCCCTTGTGATTTTCAGCCAGATGCAGCCTTGCAGGGTCTCTTCCTTAGAGTCAAAAAAGGTAGCCCAAGGGACTGCTTATTCAGTCTTCCCTGGTGCAAGAGGTGTTTGGCTGTGAAGACGCCAGAACAATGGCTCTGCTCCCAGGGCCTCAGTTTCCCAGTCAGAACAGACCTAGTCTCCAGAGCTCTCTGCTACAGAGCAGACATGGGGAAAAAGCGCTGTGGAGGGTGCCTTCACGTTCCAGGGCACTGTCGAAGCCTTACCTGGGCTTTGGATCCTGGGCACTGTGGCCTCTTTCACTGACTTTCCAGGTATCACTTCCCAGCCCCTTGTGATTTTCAGCCAGATGCAGCCTTGCAGAGTCTCTTCCTTAGAGTCAAAAAAGGTAGCCCAAGGGACTGCTTATTCAGTCTTCCCTGGTGCAAGAGGTGTTTGGCTGTGAAGACGCCAGAAGAATGGCTCTGCTCCCCAGGGCCTCAGTTTCCCAGTCAGAACAGACCTAGTCTCCAGAGCTCTCTGCTACAGAGCAGACATGGGGAAAAAGCGCTGTGGAGGGTTCCTTCACACGTTCCAGGGCACTGACGAAGCCTTACCTGGGCTTTGGAGCCTAGGCACTGTGGCCTCTTTCACTGACTTTCCAGGTATCACGTCCCAGCCCCTTGTGATTTTCAGCCAGATGCAGCCTTGCAGGGTCTCTTCCTTAGAGTCAAAAAAGGTAGCCCAAGGGACTGCTTATTCAGTCTTCCCTGGTGCAAGAGGTGTTTGGCTGTGAAGACGCCAGAACAATGGCTCTGCTCCCAGGGCCTCAGTTTCCCAGTCAGAACAGACCTAGTCTCCAGAGCTCTCTGCTACAGAGCAGACATGGGGAAAAATAGCTGAGGAGGGGGTCCTTGAGGCTCCCTGCCTTGGCGAAGCCCTACCCGGGCTGCTGGGACCTAGGCACTGTGGCCTCTTTCACTGACTTTCCAGGTATCACTTCCCAGCCCCTTGTGATTTTCAGCCAGATGCAGCCTTGCAGGGTCTCTTCCTTAGAGTCAAAAAAGGTAGCCCAAGGGACTGCTTATTAAGTTTTCCCTGGTGCAAGTGGTGTCTGGCTGTGAAGACGCCAGAACAATGGCTATGCTCCCAGGGCCTCAGTTTTCCCAGTCAGAACAGACCTAGTCTCCAGAGCTCTCTGCTACAGAGCAGACATGGGGAAAAAGCTCTGAGGAGGGTTCCTTGAGGCTACCTGCCTTGGGGAAAGCCTTACCCGGGTGCTGGGGCCTAGGCACTGTGGCCTCTTTCACTGACTTTCCAGGTATCAATTCCCAGCCCCTTGTGATTTTCAGCCAGATGCAGCCTTGCAGGGGGTCTCTTCCTTAGAGTCAAAAAAAGGTAGCCCAAGGGACTGCTTATTCAGTCTTCCCTGGTGCAAGAGGTGTTTGGCTGTGAAGACGCCAGAACAATGGCTCTGCTCCCAGGGCCTCAGTTTCCCAGTCAGAACAGACCTAGTCTCCAGAGCTCTCTGCTACAGAGCAGACATGGGGAAAAAGCGCTGTGGGAGGGTGCCTTCACGTTCCAGGGCACTGTCGAAGCCTTACCTGGGCTTTGGATCCTGGGCACTGTGGCCTCTTTCACTGACTTTCCAGGTATCACTTCCCAGCCCCTTGTGATTTTCAGCCAGATGCAGCCTTGCAGAGTCTCTTCCTTAGAGTCAAAAAAGGTAGCCCAAGGGACTGCTTATTCAGTCTTCCCTGGTGCAAGAGGTGTTTGGCTGTGAAGACGCCAGAAGAATGGCTCTGCTCCCAGGGCCTCAGTTTCCCAGTCAGAGCAGACCTAGTCTCCAGAGCTCTCTGCTACAGAGCAGACATGGGGAAAAAGCGCTGTGGAGGGGCTTTCACGTTCCAGGGCACTGACGAAGCCTTACCTGGGCTTTGGAGCCTAGGCACTGTGGCCTCTTTTCACTGACTTTCCAGGTATCACGTCCCAGCCCCTTGTGATTTTTCAGCCAGATGCAGCCTTGCAGGGTCTCTTCCTTAGAGTCAAAAAAAGGTAGCCCAAGGGACTGCTTATTCAGTCTTCCCTGGTGCAAGAGGTGTTTGGCTGTGAAGACGCCAGAACAATGGCTCTGCTCCCAGGGCCTCAGTTTCCCAGTCAGAACAGACCTAGTCTCCAGAGCTCTCTGCTACAGAGCAGACATGGGGAAATAGCTCTGAGGAGGGTTCCTTGAGGCTCCCTGCCTTGGCGAAGCCCTACCCGGTTGCTGGGACCTAGGCTCTGTGGCCTCTTTCACTGACTTTCCAGGTATCACTTCCCAGCCCCTTGTGATTTTCAGCCAGATGCAGCCTTGCAGGGTCTCTTCCTTAGAGTCAAAAAAAAGGTAGCCCAAGGGACTGCTTATTAAGTTTTCCCTGGTGCAAGTGGTGTCTGGCTGTGAAGACGCCAGAACAATGGCTCTTCTCCCAGGGCCTCAGTTTTTCAGTCAGAACAGACCTAGTCTCCAGAGCTCTCTGCTACAGAGCAGACATGGGGAAATAGCTCTGAGGAGGGTTCCTTGAGGCTCCCTGCCTTGGGGAAGCCCTACCCGGGTGCTGGGCCTCGGCACTGTGGCCTCTTTCACTGACTTTCCAGGTATCACTTCCCAGCCCCTTGTGATTTTCAGCCATATGCAGCCTTGCAGGGTCTCTTCCTTAGAGTCAAAAAAGGTAGCCCAAGGGACTGCTTATTAAGTTTTCCCTGGTGCAAGTGGTGTCTGGCTGTGAAGACGCCAGAACAATGGCTATGCTCCCAGGGCCTCAGTTTCCCAGTCAGAACAGACCTAGTCTCCAGAGCTCTCTGCTACAGAGCAGACATGGGGAAATAGCTCTGAGGAGGGTTCCTTGAGGCTTCCTGCCTTGGGGAAGCCCTACCCGGGTGCTGGGGCCTAGGCACTGTGGCCTCTTTCACTGACTTTTCCAGGTATCAATTCCCAGCCCCTTGTGATTTTCAGCCAGATGCAGCCTTGCAGGGTCTCTTCCTTAGAGTCAAAAAAAAGGTAGCCCAAGGGACTGCTTATTCAGTCTTCCCTGGTGCAAGAGGTGTTTGGCTGTGAAGACGCCAGAACAATGGCTCTGCTCCCAGGGCCTCAGTTTCCCAGTCAGAACAGACCTAGTCTCCAGAGCTCTCTGCTACAGAGCAGACAAGGGGAAAAAGCGCTGTGGAGGGTGCCTTCACGTTCCAGGGCACTGTCGAAGCCTTACCTGGGCTTTGGATCCTGGGCACTGTGGCCTCTTTCACTGACTTTCCAGGTATCACTTCCCAGCCCCTTGTGATTTTCAGCCAGATGCAGCCTTGCAGGGTCTCTTCCTTAGAGTCAAAAAAGGTAGCCCAAGGGACTGCTTATTCAGTCTTCCCTGGTGCAAGAGGTGTTTGGCTGTGAAGACGCCAGAACAATGGCTCTGCTCCCAGGGCCTCAGTTTCCCAGTCAGAACAGACCTAGTCTCCAGAGCTCTCTGCTACAGAGCAGACATGGGGAAAAGCTCTGAGGAGGGGAGGGTTCCTTCACTCCCTGCCTTGGGGAAGCCTTACCCGGGGCTTGGGGCCTAGGCACTGTGGCCTCTTTCACTGACTTTCCAGGTATCACTTCCCAGCCCCTTGTGATTTTCAGCCAGATGCAGCCTTGCAGGGTCTCTTCCTTAGAGTCAAAAAAGGTAGCCCAAGGGACTGCTTATTCAGTCTTCCCTGGTGCAAGAGGTGTTTGGCTGTGAAGACGCCAGAACAATGGCTCTGCTCCCAGGGCCTCAGTTTCCCAGTCAGAACAGACCTAGTCTCCAGAGCTCTCTGCTACAGAGCAGACATGGGGAAAAGCTCTGAGGAGGGTTCCTTGAGGCTCCCTGCCTTGGCGAAGCCCTACCCGGGGCTGCTGGGGACCTAGGCACTGTGGCCTCTTTCACTGACTTTCCAGGTATCACTTCCCAGCCCCTTGTGATTTTCAGCCATATGCAGCCTTGCAGGGTCTCTTCCTTAGAGTCAAAAAAAGGTAGCCCAAGGGACTGCTTATTAAGTTTTCCCTGGTGCAAGTGGTGTCTGGCTGTGAAGACGCCAGAACAATGGCTATGCTCCCAGGGCCTCAGTTTTCCAGTCAGAACAGACCTAGTCTCCAGAGCTCTCTGCTACAGAGCAGACATGGGGAAATAGCTCTGAGGAGGGTTCCTTGAGGCTCCCTGCCTTGGGGAAGCCCTACCCGGGTGCTGGGCCTAGGCACTGTGGCCTCTTTCACTGACTTTCCAGGTATCACTTCCCAGCCCCTTGTGATTTTTTCAGCCAGATGCAGCCTTGCAGGGTCTCTTCCTTAGAGTCAAAAAAGGTAGCCCCAAGGGACTGCTTATTAAGTTTTCCCTGGTGCAAGAGGTGTTTGGCTGTGAAGACGCCAGAACAATGGCTCTGCTCCCAGGGCCTCAGTTTCCCAGTCAGAACAGACCTAGTCTCCAGAGCTCTCTGCTACAGAGCAGACATGGGGAAAAAGCGCTGTGGAGGGTGCCTTCACGTTCCAGGGCACTGTCGAAGCCTTACCTGGGCTTTGGAGCCTAGGCACTGTGGCCTCTTTCACTGACTTTCCAGGTATCACTTCCCAGCCCCTTGTGATTTTCAGCCAGATGCAGCCTTGCAGGGTCTCTTCCTTAGAGTCAAAAAAGGTAGCCCAAGGGACTGCTTATTCAGTCTTCCCTGGTGCAAGAGGTGTTTGGCTGTGAAGACGCCAGAACAATGGCTCTGCTCCCAGGGCCTCAGTTTCCCAGTCAGAACAGACCTAGTCTCCAGAGCTCTCTGCTACAGAGCAGACATGGGGAAAAAGCTCTGAGGAGGGTTCCTTGAGGCTCCTGCCTTGGGGAAGCCTTACCCGGGTGCTGGGGCCTAGGCACTGTGGCCTCTTTCACTGACTTTCCAGGTATCACTTCCCAGCCCCTTGTGATTTTCAGCCAGATGCAGCCTTGCAGGGTCTCTTCCTTAGAGTCAAAAAAGGTAGCCCAAGGGACTGCTTATTCAGTCTTCCCTGGTGCAAGAGGTGTTTGGCTGTGAAGACGCCAGAACAATGGCTCTGCTCCCAGGGCCTCAGTTTCCCAGTCAGAACAGACCTAGTCTCCAGAGCTCTCTGCTACAGAGCAGACATGGGGAAAAAGCGCTGTGGAGGGTGGGTTCACGTTCCAGGGCACTGTCGAAGCCTTACCCGGGCTTTGGAGCCTAGGCACTGTGGCCTCTTTCACTGACTTTCCAGGTATCACTTCCCAGCCCCCTTGTGATTTTCAGCCAGATGCAGCCTTGCAGGGTCTCTTCCTTAGAGTCAAAAAAAAGTAGCCCAAGGGACTGCTTATTCAGTCTTCCCTGGTGCAAGAGGTGTTTGGCTGTGAAGACGCCAGAACAATGGCTCTGCTCCCAGGGCCTCAGTTTCCCAGTCAGAACAGACCTAGTCTCCAGAGCTCTCTGCTACAGAGCAGACATGGGGAAATAGCTCTGAGGAGGGTTCCTTGAGGCTCCCTGCCTTGGGGAAGCCCTACCCGGCTGGGGCCTAGGCACTGTGGCCTCTTTCACTGACTTTCCAGGTATCACTTCCCAGCCCCTTGTGATTTTCAGCCAGATGCAGCCTTGCAGGGTCTCTTCCTTAGAGTCAAAAAAGGTAGCCCAAGGGACTGCTTATTCAGTCTTCCCTGGTGCAAGAGGTGTTTGGCTGTGAAGACGCCAGAACAATGGCTCTGCTCCCAGGGCCTCAGTTTCCCAGTCAGAACAGACCTAGTCTCCAGAGCTCTCTGCTACAGAGCAGACATGGGGAAAAAGCTCTCTGTGGAGGGTGCCTTCACGTTCCCTGGCACTGGGAAGCCTTACCTGGGCTTTGGAGCCTAGGCACTGTGGCCTCTTTCACTGACTTTCCAGGTATCACTTCCCAGCCCCCTTGTGATTTTCAGCCAGATGCAGCCTTGCAGGGTCTCTTCCTTAGAGTCAAAAAAAGTAGCCCAAGGGACTGCTTATTCAGTCTTCCCTGGTGCAAGAGGTGTTTGGCTGTGAAGACGCCAGAACAATGGCTCTGCTCCCAGGGCCTCAGTTTCCCAGTCAGAACAGACCTAGTCTCCAGAGCTCTCTGCTACAGAGCAGACATGGGGAAATAGCTCTGAGGAGGGTTCCTTGAGGCTCCCTGCCTTGGGGAAGCCCTACCCGGGTGCTGGGGCCTAGGCACTGTGGCCTCTTTCACTGACTTTCCAGGTATCACTTCCCAGCCCCTTGTGATTTTCAGCCAGATGCAGCCTTGCAGGGTCTCTCTTCCTTAGAGTCAAAAAAGGTAGCCCAAGGGACTGCTTATTCAGTCTTCCCTGGTGCAAGAGGTGTTTGGCTGTGAAGACGCCAGAACAATGGCTCTGCTCCCAGGGCCTCAGTTTTTCCCAGTCAGAACAGACCTAGTCTCCAGAGCTCTCTGCTACAGAGCAGACATGGGGAAAAAGCGCTGTGGAGGGTGCCTTCACGTTCCAGGGCACTGTCGAAGCCTTACCTGGGCTTTGGAGCCTAGGCACACTGTGGCCTCTTTCACTGACTTTCCAGGTATCACTTCCCAGCCCCTTGTGATTTTCAGCCAGATGCAGCCTTGCAGGGTCTCTTCCTTAGAGTCAAAAAAAAAAGCCCAAGGGACTGCTTATTCAGTCTTCCCTGGTGCAAGAGGTGTTTGGCTGTGAAGACGCCAGAACAATGGCTCTGCTCCCAGGGCCTCAGTTTCCCAGTCAGAACAGACCTAGTCTCCAGAGCTCTCTGCTACAGAGCAGACATGGGGAAATAGCTCTGAGGAGGGTTCCTTGAGGCTACCTGCCTTGGGGAAGCCGTACCCGGGTGCTGGGGCCTAGGCACTGTGGCCTCTTTCACTGACTTTCCAGGTATCAATTCCCAGCCCCTTGTGATTTTCAGCCAGATGCAGCCTTGCAGGGTCTCTTCCTTAGAGTCAAAAAAAGTAGCCCAAGGGACTGCTTATTTCAGTCTTCCCTGGTGCAAGAGGTGTTTGGCTGTGAAGACGCCAGAACAATGGCTCTGCTCCCAGGGCCTCAGTTTCCCAGTCAGAACAGACGTAGTCTCCAGAGCTCTCTGCTACAGAGCAGACAAGGGGAAAAAGCGCTGTGGAGGGTGCCTTCACGTTCCAGGGCACTGTCGAAGCCTTACCTGGGCTTTGGAGCCTAGGCACTGTGGCCTCTTTCACTGACTTTCCAGGTATCACTTCCCAGCCCCTTGTGATTTTCAGCCAGATGCAGCCTTGCAGAGTCTCTTCCTTAGAGTCAAAAAAGGTAGCCCAAGGGACTGCTTATTCAGTCTTCCCTGGTGCAAGAGGTGTTTGGCTGTGAAGACGCCAGAACAATGGCTCTGCTCCCAGGGCCTCAGTTTCCCAGTCAGAACAGACCTAGTCTCCAGAGCTCTCTGCTACAGAGCAGACATGGGGAAAAAAAAAGCGCTGTGGAGGGAGGCTTCACGTTCCAGGGCACTGACGAAGCCTTACCTGGGCTTTGGAGCCTAGGCACTGTGGCCTCTCTACTGACTTTCCAGGTATCACGTCCCAGCCCCTTGTGATTTTCAGCCAGATGCAGCCTTGCAGGGTCTCTTCCTTAGAGTCAAAAAAGGTAGCCCAAGGGACTGCTTATTCAGTCTTCCCTGGTGCAAGAGGTGTTTGGCTGTGAAGACGCCAGAACAATGGCTCTGCTCCCAGGGCCTCAGTTTCCCAGTCAGAACAGACCTAGTCTCCAGAGCTCTCTGCTACAGAGCAGACATGGGGAAAAAGCTCTGAGGAGGGTTCCTTGAGGCTCCCTGCCTTGGCGAAGCCCTACCCGGTTGCTGGGACCTAGGCTCTGTGGCCTGTGGCCTCTTTCACTGACTTTCCAGGTATCACTTCCCAGCCCCTTGTGATTTTCAGCCAGATGCAGCCTTGCAGGGTCTCTTCCTTAGAGTCAAAAAAGGTAGCCCAAGGGACTGCTTATTAAGTTTTCCCTGGTGCAAGTGGTGTCTGGCTGTGAAGACGCCAGAACAATGGCTATGCTCCCAGGGCCTCAGTTTTCCAGTCAGAACAGACCTAGTCTCCAGAGCTCTCTGCTACAGAGCAGACATGGGGAAATAGCTCTGAGGAGGGTTCCTTGAGGCTCCCTGCCTTGGGGAAGCCCTACCCGGGTGCTGGGCCTCGGCACTGTGGCCTCTTTCACTGACTTTCCAGGTATCACTTCCCAGCCCCTTGTGATTTTCAGCCATATGCAGCCTTGCAGGGTCTCTTCCTTAGAGTCAAAAAAGGTAGCCCAAGGGACTGCTTATTAAGTTTTCCCTGGTGCAAGTGGTGTCTGGCTGTGAAGACGCCAGAACAATGGCTCTGCTCCCAGGGCCTCAGTTTCCCAGTCAGAACAGACCTAGTCTCCAGAGCTCTCTGCTACAGAGCAGACATGGGGAATAAGCGCTGTGGAGGGTGCCTTCACATTCCAGGGCACTGTCGAAGCCTTACCTGGGCTTTGGAGCCTAGGCACTGTGGCCTCTTTCACTGACTTTCCAGGTATCACTTCCCAGCCCCTTGTGATTTTCAGCCAGATGCAGCCTTGCAGGGTCTCTTCCTTAGAGTCAAAAAAAAAATAGCCCCAAGGGACTGCTTATTCAGTCTTCCCTGGTGCAAGAGGTGTTTGGCTGTGAAGACGCCAGAACAATGGCTCTGCTCCCAGGGCCTCAGTTTCCCAGTCAGAACAGACCTAGTCTCCAGAGCTCTCTGCTACAGAGCAGACATGGGGAAATAGCTCTGAGGAGGGTTCCTTGAGGCTACCTGCCTTGGGGAAGCCGTACCCGGGTGCTGGGGCCTAGGCACTGTGGCCTCTTTCACTGACTTTCCAGGTATCAATTCCCAGCCCCTTGTGATTTTCAGCCAGATGCAGCCTTGCAGGGTCTCTTCCTTAGAGTCAAAAAAGGTAGCCCAAGGGACTGCTTATTCAGTCTTCCCTGGTGCAAGAGGTGTTTGGCTGTGAAGACGCCAGAACAATGGCTCTGCTCCCAGGGACTCAGTTTCCCAGTCAGAACAGACCTAGTCTCCAGAGCTCTCTGCTACAGAGCAGACATGGGGAAAAAGCGCTGTGGAGGGTGCCTTCACGTTCCAGGGCACTGTCGAAGCCTTACCTGGGCTTTGGATCCTGGGCACTGTGGCCTCTTTCACTGACTTTCCAGGTATCACTTCCCAGCCCCTTGTGATTTTCAGCCAGATGCAGCCTTGCAGGGTCTCTTCCTTAGAGTCAAAAAATGTAGCCCAAGGGACTGCTTATTCAGTCTTCCCTGGTGCAAGAGGTGTTTGGCTGTGAAGACGCCAGAACAATGGCTCTGCTCCCAGGGCCTCAGTTTCCCAGTCAGAACAGACCTAGTCTCCAGAGCTCTCTGCTACAGAGCAGACATGGGGAAATAGCTCTGAGGAGGGTTCCTTGAGGCTACCTGCCTTGGGGAAGCCGTACCCGGGTGCTGGGGCCTAGGCACTGTGGCCTCTTTCACTGAATTTCCAGGTATCAATTCCCAGCCCCTTGTGATTTTCAGCCAGATGCAGCCTTGCAGGGTCTCTTCCTTAGAGTCAACAAAGGTAGC